>JASPKZ010001270.1:0-102221 GCA_030220185.1 Diploptera punctata | reverse complement strand
TGTAAAAATTATCGAAAAAAAGCCCATATTATTATCAAACAGACCTTTTTTGTCGCTGAGATGAACAGTGACATCCCCAATGTATTTAAGGCCAAATTCAGCTCTCATCGGCGTGAGGGCTGAGAATGGGTGAAAATAGGATGCTCAAAATTATGGATGTTAGTGTCGAATCCAAAGTTTTGCAGATCGTTTAGTTGATTGATGACAAGAACCTTGTGATAAATATTCCTATTACGTCCTTAAATCAACTAGTAAATATATTATTATTAAAATACTGTAAAATGTTCAAAAATGTTTCATGATAAATCATTTTGCAGATCAGTAATGGCAGTTTCAATTTTATTCAAGTATTTTTAATCTTAGCATTGAAAAGAGAATAAATGAAATAGGAAATCAATATTTCGCTAATTATCACGTATAGATTGAATTCCCTTTCCTCTCGAAATTTTTTTAATCTTGTGAGCCTAGAAAAAAACTCCAGGTCAGAGCTGGATGGGAGAAGAGTGTGCAATGCTGATTCAAAAACAGGTTCTTCTCCAGAAGAGAAATTCTAGTTTTGTTAATCGGTGTAATTTTTTATGGTGAAAGAGTAGGTGGGGGTGCGCCTTTGTGGAATATAAATGTGGAAGCATTTGGCTTTTTAACAAAGAAAAATGAATGACTATTGTTTATACGTCACTATCAGGGGGATATATATAACGCTGTGTGTAAGAAAGGCGGGAAAGTTTTCAGATGCGGGCGGGAAATTATTCCTCTCTTTCTGCTGCACTCTTATATTGGATTCAATAAATATCCTCGTGAGAATGGACTGGGATGTAAGTCTTCTTATGTGAACACCGCTACGCAGCAGCCATGAACTGAATAAGCAATCAACTACAGCAGTTCATATCTTAATTACTAACTATAATTCAAAACTAACTCCATTTGTCATTTTACCTTCAGATGCATCATTTTGTATTTTGTGCTGCTGATATTTCAGTATAATGGTAATAATAGTAATATTAGCAATGATGATGATAATAATAATAATAATATAATAATATAATAATAATATAATAATAATAATAATAATAATAATAAATAATAATAATGATGATAATAATAATAATGATAATGGTAATAGTAATAATAGCAATAATAATAATAATGATAATAATAATAATTAATAATAATGATGATAATAATAATGATAATGGTAATAGTAATAATAGCAATAATAATAATAACAATAATAATAACAATAATAATATAATTATGATAATAATGATGATAATAATAATGATAATAATAATAATAATAATGATAATATAATAATGATAATGGTAATAGTAATAATAGCAATAATAATAATAATAATAATAATAATAATGATAATGATAATGATAATGATGATGATGATGATAATGATAATGATAATAACAATATAATAACAACAATAATAATAATAATAAAATAATAATAACAATAATAACAATAACAACAATAATAATAATGATGATGATGATGATGATGATGATAATGATAATATAATGATAATGATAATAATGATGATAATAATAATGATAATGGTTATAGTTAATAATAGCAATAATAATAATAATAATAATGATAATAATGATAATGGTAATAGTAATAATAGCAATAATAATAATAATACTAATAATAATAATGATAGTATTTTTTTATTTATAAACAGATGTTCAATGTTTACTCGTATTTCTGTGCTTTAAAGTTTTATTTTCCTTCTCCATTCGTCCCTATCCATTCACTCCGTATCCTCCAGTCCTTTTGCTCTTATTTCAGATTTTATTTCTTGCAACCATGAGTTTCGAGACCCTGTCCTTCTTGTTTCAGGGAAACACTATTCCAATATTAGTAACTTTCTTCTTGCATTCGTCGGACATGCCCATACACATTTAATTGCTTAAATATTATCAATCTACTATTCATAATTTTTTTTACTCGTATTATAGAACTTATTTTTTATAGTTTTCAACATCTTCTGCTCTTCCCAAGAAATACATTTCCATCGATATAAGTTTTTGTTCTAAGTTTTGTTGACATTCCATGCTCAGCTCCATATGTGAATTATATATTGTAACTTACTTTCCCTGGTATATATCTGTTTCATAGGACACCAAATAACATTGATGATATTAATCTATCTTTATTCTGTTCTTAATGTAACTTTCTTGTTCATCTTCTTTATCTACTTTTACTCCAAAACACTCAAATTCTTCACATGTTCTAATATAACCCTTCTGATATTCTAATATTATATCTTTGGTTTCTACTCCACATAAAATAATAATAATAGTAATAGCAATAATAATAGTAATAATAATAATAATAATAATAATAATAATAATAGTAGTAGTAGTAGTAGTAGTAATAAATAAATCACTGGGACTATCGAACCCGGAGGTTTATGGCCGCGCGAACATAAGCTCTCCATATATCGCTATCCTGAGCTAATGTTTTCCAATCACTCTGTATAATCTGCTACCCTCAATCATTCTCCCATCTCATTCTGGGGCTGCCTACTGGATGCTTGCCCTTTGGTTTTCCTATAAGGAGCTTCCATGCTCCTCTTTTATTCCCCAATCCTGCCACATTCTCTGCCCATCGTAGTCTATGAGAATTTAACTATTCGTACTATATCTAGTTTCCCATAAAGATAATGTAGATCATTGTATTCATACTATATCTAGTTTCCCATAAAGATAATGTAATGTATTCGTACTATATCTAGTTTCCCATAAATATATTGTAGATCACTGAATTCATACTATATCTAGTTTCCCATAAAGATAATGTAATGTATTCGTACTATATCTAGTTTCCCATAAAGATAACGTAGATCATTGTATTCATACTATATCTAGTTTCCCATAAAGATAATGTAATGTATTCGTACTATATCTAGTTTCCCATAAATATAATGTAGATCATTGTATTCATACTATATCTAGTTTCCCATAAAGATAATGTAAGTATTCGTACTATATCTAGTTTCCCATAAATATAATGTAGATCATTGTATTCATACTATAGCTAGTTTCCATAAAGATAATGTAATGTATCCGTACTATATCTAGTTTCCCATAAATATAATGAAGATCATTGTATTCATACTATATCTAGTTTCCCATAAAGATAATGTAATGTATTCGTACTGTATCTAGTTTCCCATAAATATAATGTAGATCACTGTATTCATACTATATCTAGTTTCCCATAAAGATAATGTAATGTATTCGTACTATATCTAGTTTCCCATAAATATAATGTAGATCACTGTATTCATACTATATCTAGTTTCCCATAAAGATAATGTAATGTATTCGTACTATATCTAGTTCCCATAATTATAATGTAGATCATTGTATTCATACTATATCTAGTTTCCCATAAAGATAATGTAATGTATTCGTACTATATCTAGTTTCCCATAAAGATAATGTAGATCATTGTATTCATACTATATCTAGTTTCCCATAAAGATAATGTAATGTATTCGTACTATTTCTAGTTTCCCATAAATATAATGTAGTCATTGTATTCATACTATATCTAGTTTCCCATAAAGATAATGTAATATATTCGTACTATATCTAGTTTCCCATAAATATAATGTGTATCATTGTATTCATACTATATCTAGTTTCCCATAAGATAATGTAATGTATTCGTACTATATCTAGTTTCCCATAAAGATAATGTAATGTATTCGTACTATTTCTAGTTTCCCATAAATATAATGTAGATCATTGTATTCATACTATATCTAGTTTCCCATAAAGATAATGTAATGTATTCGTACTATATCTAGTTTCCCATAAAGATAATGTAGATCATTGTATTCATACTATATCTAGTTTCCCATAAAGATAATGTAATGTATTCGTACTATTCTAGTTTCCCATAAATATAATGTCGATCATTGTATTCATACTATATCTAGTTTCCCATAAAGATAATGTAATGTATTCGTACTATATCCAGTTTCCCATAAATATAATGTAGATCACTGAATTCATACTATATCTAGTTTCCCATAAAGATAATGTAATGTATTCGTACTATATCTAGTTTCCCATAAAGATAATGTAGATCATTGTATTCATACTATATCTAGTTTCCCATAAAGATAATGTAATGTATTCGTACTATTTCTAGTTTCCCATAAATATAATGTCGATCATTGTATTCATACTATATCTAGTTTCCCATAAAGATAATGTAATGTATTCGTACTATATCCAGTTTCCCATAAATATAATGTAGATCACTGAATTCATACTATATCTAGTTTCCCATAAAGATAATGTAATGTATTCGTACTATATCTAGTTTCCCATAAAGATAATGTAGATCATTGTATTCATACTATATCTAGTTTCCCATGAAGATAATGTAATGTATCCGTACTATATCTAGTTTCCCATAAATATAATGAAGATCATTGTATTCATACTATATCTAGTTTCCCATAAAGATAATGTAATGTATTCGTACTATATCTAGTTTCCCATAAATATAATGTAGATCACTGTATTCATACTATATCTAGTTTCCCATAAAGATAATGTAATGTATTCGTACTATATCTAGTTTCCCATAAAGATAATGTATATCACTGTTATGTAGTCTTTTCCATTCACCTGTCTGTCCACCTCTCTTTGGCCAAAAATGTTCTTAAGAAATTTATTCTCAAATCCTCGCAAGTACTTTTCCTTCCTTAAAGTAAGAGTCCATGTTTCGCATCCGTATATTATAATTGGAAGAATAAAAAAAAATGCCTTTTTTTAGATAAGTCATGACACGAGTCCCTGTAATGCGTAGAAGCATGAGGCGAGGAGTTGATGCGTTCGGACTATCGCTGGCAATTTGAACCTGCTGTACTGTTTCTGCTGATACTTGTGATTGTCCATGACATGCCTCATCACACACATTGCCAGTATTCTTAAATTTGATTACAAGCAAACGAATGTGTGCCTTTACGAGGCCTGATTTACGGAATCTATGGGTAAATTAGCAGTGGCGTCTTCGTATGACACTCCGCGTACCCGTGCACAAGCATGTATTAGTAAGTTAATTATGTGTGTAAAGAGAAAACACAGGGTTTTCATGGAAATGAATAGTGACCTTATATATATAAGTTTTTGACATTGTAATTTTCGGTTTCTACTAAGTAGTATCGGTGAAGAGCTGTAAAAAATAAACCCTTTCTTGAGAACACCCTCCATAGCTTCATTTGTTCGGAATTCACTAATATATTAAGCAGCGGTTCCAAACCTTTCTGGACTCGCGAACACATTCCACAACGATCTGAGTTGGGTGAACCACTGACTTTTAAATATTCTTACAGTAGAGGTGCATAAAATTTAATTCCAAGCAAAAGGTTCAATAAGGGGGGTCGATATGATTATTCTAGAAATTATTGAATTATAAAATGAAAATAATCTTTCAGTATAGACTTTGAGATCACTACAAATAAAAGGACTGATGAGGCCAATGCTTGAATTAAGAAATATGTTAAATTAACTTAACCCTTAATTGTTAAAACCTAAAGTTACTCTAGTTACTGCTTAAAAGTTGTAGCGAAATCAAATGCATTTCTAACGTTGTTACATAACTGTAAATCAGGCATTCGCGGTAAATATTAATTTATTGTGGAAATAATGTGATAAATTCCCGATGTTACACATATAATAATAATAATAATAATAATAATAATAATAATAATAATGCTTTATTTTAGCTGGCAGAGTAAGGCCATAAGGCCTTTCTTCCACTCAACCAGCGAATAGTAGAATTATACAAAAATTACACACATATTACAATTTTAAGATATTAAAATACAGACTAAAAAAAATACAATGATGATGTGATCTAATACTAGCTAACTCTAACAAAACATAGAATATAATAAAATTAAAATTATGTATAATAAAGTAAGTAGCTTCCTAGATGATTATTAATGGAATGCAGTTATTTTTTTCATTGTTTCGAACTTAAGATATCAGTTATTTTGTATTTAAATAATTATAGCGATTGATAGTCCCTGACATGACTGAGAAGTGAGTTCCATGCTCTAGTCATATATATTGTGTAGATTCAGAGTACAGACATGTCCTGTGCTGTGGTTTCAAAAGTAAAGAAGAGTCTTGTGATCTTGTTCCTAAATTGTGATGAGCCGATAAATTTTGAAAACGTGTTGTTAAATAACTTGGTAAATATGTGTGCGAATTTGGAATATGCAACAAGGGGCATTATAGGATTAATTTAATTTTAAAATAAGTATTTTTTATATTATTATTATTTTATTATTATTATTATTATTATTATTATTATTATTATTATTATTACAGTACTGCAGAAACGAAGGAATCAATAATAGACCTAACCTCGAAACCCGCCATTACGGAAAAGTTTTGGCGAACCCCTTGAAAATAGTTTGCAAACCCCGGGGGGGTTCGCGAGCCACAGATTGGGAAACGATGATTTAATCATACATACTTACATACTTACTTACTTATTTACTTACTTACTTATTTACTTACTTACTTATTTACTCACTTACTTACTGGCACTATCGAACCCGTAGGTTCATGGCCGCGCGGACATGAGCTCTCCATACATCCCTATCCCGAGCCAATATTTTCCAGTCTTCCTGTATAATCTACCTCCCTCAAATCATATTTAATGTCATTCTCCCACTTCGATCTTGGTCTACCAACTGGGCGTTTTCCCTCTGGCTTTCCTATAAAAAGCTTCCATGCACGTCTTTCATTCCCCATATGCGCAACATGTCCTGCCCATCGCAATCTACGAGACTTAACTGTTCTTATTATATCTGGCTTCCCATAAAGATCATGTAGTTCATTGTTATGTAGTCTTCTCCATTCACCTGTCTGTCATCTCTCTTTGGTCCAAAAATTTTCCTAAGAACTTTATTCTCAAATACTCGTAATCTCATTTCCTCCCTTAAAGTAAGAGTCCATCTTTCGCACCCTATAATATAACTGGTAGAATAATAGTTTTATATATTTTCAGTTTAACGTTTTTTGAAAGGAGTTGGGACATCAAAATTCTCTGCAATGCATAATAGCAGGCATTTCCAGAATTGAGCCTATGTTTATTTTTTTGTGCATCTCATTTCTATTTGTAATTATTGTTCCTAGGTATTTGAATTCAGCCACTTCCTCAAAGTTTCCCTCATTTGTCATTAGCTGTCCATTTCCATTATATAATGTATTTCTGTCCACCGCTGTGGTCTCGAGGTAGCGTGCTGCCTTGTCACGCAGCGGACCCTGGTTCGATCCCCGGTCGCGGCAGTTTTTCTGGGTGAGGTTTTTATCGGGGTTTTTCCTCACCTGTAAGACAAATGTCAGGAGAACTTTATGGCCCAAACGGTCCCCGAAATCATATGGCCATCATCTTCATCATCATCATCCTTATCATTATCATCAACACCATCATCCTTCACCGGTGTGGAAAGCAACGGGAAGCTACCACACCTACACAATTCCCTAGTAAAGCTGCAAGCATAGCATGAAAATGATATGATTGCAGTGAAGGACCTGCCTTCGGGCATAATTACTATGGATGGATGGATGGAATGTATTTCTATGTGTGACCATATATTTAGTTTTATTGATATTTACTTCCAGTCCTAATTTCTTAGTGTTACTCGGTAGTGTGTGCGTGTTGTCCTTTAGTATCTCTCCTCGGTATCAGCCAGGAGTACTACATCATCAGCATAAACATTTAAGTCATAGATAATTTTATTTTCGCTGTATTGTTTTGCTACAATTTGCCTCGCTTAAGTAATAAAAGGAGACGGGAAATTGAAAAAGTGCTAAGTTTTAGACGTTAGTTTCTTTTTAAATGCAAGCTCAGCTTTCGAGTATTTGAAAGGCGGGCTGGCGGGCGGATGTAGCATTTGGAATATGAGATAGACAGAATGAAGCACGTCACAACATCCTCCTGCTGTCATCCTGCTTCGCGAAATATGAATGTTTTTTTTACCAGTTCAGACTCTTATTATAGCGAGAATTTTTTTGTTCTGTCCATCTAAAATTTTAATATTAAAATGTTGATAGACGCTAGAGCCTGTATCCATGGAATTATTTAATGCTTCCATTTACTTCCTCGAGAATTTAATAATTTTTCCTGCATCTAATATATATTTTAATTTCAAATCCCCCTTCTTTCATAAATTATGCCTCGTAAACAGAAGATAGTCCTCTCTAATTCAAGATTTCCAACTGGCGTCAATATAAATCCCGAGTTTGTTGTTACGAACATAAAAAATCATTTTTCGTTACAATAATTAGTCGAAGGTCCCGCGCCCTAGCTTTAGTGGTTAAGGTAAGATGCCTTGGCGCAGAGCTACGGGACTTACTTTGGTTCGAGTCTCCATGGGGGAAGAAGAAATGTTCTTATGGAATTTCGGCCAGCATGGGACCGGTGCCCACCCAGCATCCTGAGGCATTTGGGGAGCTACAATAAGTAGCGGATTCAGGTTGAGAAAACCAGCTATAACGGCTGGGAAACCCGACATACTGACATCACCCCTACACTGGCTAGATGATCGACTATCTTGGTGATCAACACATGTGGATGTGAGTCAGCAACCGGCTGGTAGGCCAAGTGCATTTTAGGCCTGTCAAGTTGGGAGTTTAAATCAGTAGAAGGGTACAGGAAAAAAAAAGGTGTCACTTTTATTTTAAACCTAAAAAACGTAGGAATAAAAAATATTTTCATTAAATTGATCAGTAAAAGAATGGTAAGCCACTTTACTTTAAAACCTAGAAAACGTAGGATTTTTTTTTTTTTCGTTGCAACAGTCATTAGAAGTATACAGGAGGGAAAAAAGCAGGTGAATCACTTTTTTTAAATCTATAAAACGTGCTCTTAATTTTACAACATACTTACTTCCTTACCTGTATGCCAAGCTTTGGAAGTAAATAAACCCAAACTGTATATTTTACTCTTTCACGCTTTTAAATGATAGTGCTTTCCATGGAGAATCTAATGACACCTGAAACTCCATTTAGACAAATACTCACTTATCTGATTATTTCATGTAGGTTACCCTTAAGTCCAACAAAATAAAATTCATGGTGAAACTCCGTTCCGGCGATAGTCACCAATTTAAAGTTATGATATATATATATATATATATATATATATATATCCATCCATCCATCCATCCATAGTAATTCTGGCCGAGGGCAGGTCTTTCATTTTGATGCTATGCTTTGCAGCTTTACTAGGGAATTGTAGGTGTGGTAGCTACCCGTTGCTTTCCACACCGGTGAAGGATGATAATGATGATGATGATACTAATGACAAGGATGATGATGATGGCCTTATGATTTCGGGGACCATTTGGGCCTTAAAGTTTTCCTGGCATTTGTCTTACAGGTGAGGAAAAATCCCGATAAAACCTCACCCAGAAAAACTGTCCCGACGGGGATCGAACCCGGGCCTGCTGCGTGACAAGGCAGCACGCTACCTCGAGACCACAGCGGTGGATATATATATATATATATATATATATATATATATATATATATATTTTTTTTTAAAAATGCCCCAGGTTATCATTTCGATATTTCTGGTGTTCTCTCCTGACATAGGCTTAATTGTAACCCACTTCTGAAGTTGAGGCGCCTAGAAGGCGGAGGGTACGTTACCCCTATTGATATGATGGGTGACAAAAATAATACTGAAGCTCCAGGAGATATCTTAACCTAAACTTAACCTAAAATCCAGACCATGGGCAACCATAGGAATAAGTTTCCTTTAATTAAGAAGACAAATTCTTATGGTTCGACCGGGAATGGAATCCAAGGCACCCCGCAATGAAACAGTAGTAAAAAAAAAAAAAAAACTCTGACCACTAGCCCAAAATTATAATATAAAATCAGAAAATTGTTACCATGTAGGGTTCCCTCTCCTCAATTTTTTGTACAATAATATAATTTTTGTAGGTCTTTTTGGACTAGTCCCATCATCAGCAGAAGGAGGGAGAGGGGGTCAGTAGATATAGACCTATCTCCTACTTCTGCTGATGAAGGGACTAGTCCCGTAAGGCTTGCAGAGAATTAATATTTTACAAAGTTGAGGAGACGGACCTACAAAATAACAATTTTATAATATAATTTTAATTTTGTGACCCTTAATTTTCATCTCTACATCCAGGGGGCGACAAACCTAGACGGGCGCGCTAGGCCTATTCCACACAAGTATGTATGTTAATTACAGAGGTGTGACAGTATAATTTGGTCAAAATGTCGGATCCTCCTGCCATCATTTTTAGTTTACTCAACCTGGAGCCGTTACTTATGCAACACAAATTCCTCACTACATTGGGTGGGCACATACTGGCAGAATTTCCATTGTAAATCATATTAACCTTGGGGACTATAACCACAGAAAGACCCGTAGGTCTGTACTAAGGCATGATGCCTTAAACCGTTGTCGAACATTCATTTCGGTATATTTTGTCAATATCTTCATATTTAATTGTTTATACATAAAGCACTGTCAAACTGGTACAAAAAATGTTCAGGAATGGGAGTACCAATTGGAGATGGGTCAACAGATACAATATATACATTGTTATTTGCGGATGACCAGATAATAATTGCTCAAGAATATGAAGACATGGAGTTTATGTTCGGAAAATTATTGGACGAATATAACAACTGGGGTTTGAAAATAAATTTAGAAAAAAAATATATATGGGATGTGGAGTAGAAACCGAAGATTTAATATTAGAATATCAAAAGGGCTATACTAGAGGATGTGAAGAATTTGAGTATCTGGGAGTAAAAGTAGATAAGGGGGATAAACATTAAAGTGATATTAAGAACAGAATAAATAAAGGTAGAGCAATAACAGCAATGATAAAATGGAGTCTTATGGATCAGACATGTAACCAGAAAAAATAAGTTACAAATATATAATTCAATAGTGAGAAGTACTGTCACATATGGAGCTGAAGTTTGGAAATTCAACAAAAACTTAAAACAAAAACTTACGTCGATGGAAATGGATTTCTTGAGGAGAGCAGCAAGATGTTCAAAATTAGACAAAATAAGAAATACTGTCATAACAGAAAAAATTAATATTGGTTATTCAATAGTAGATTATATACGGTATAAGCAATTAAATTGGTATGGGCACGTACGACGAATGCAAGAAGAAAGATTACCCAGGAAAACATTGGAATGGTGTCCACCTGGAAGAAGGAGGAGAGGAAGACCTCGAAACTCGTGGATGCAGGAAATAAGAACTGGAATGAGAACAAGAGGACTGGAGGACATGGATTGGATGGAGAGAGACGAGTGGAGAAGAAAAATAAAACTTTAGGCACAGAAAGATGTGTAAACATTAAAATTCTGTATATAAATAAAAATAATTAAGCATAAAGGGATAGTTTACAGATATTTGTAAATCATTGTATTTCCCTTCCTGGACTTTCCGATCATTAGAAACAAGGTTATTAGTTGAAAACAAAGTTTTGAAAAAAGTTTTGTGAACGGTATAACTATAAGAAGTTAATAAAAAATCGGAACTTGGGTATTTTCAGCCCCTTCTACTATATTGTAGTACTTGTATTCGATATTGCCAGTTCGTTAATTATTTTAACTAGTTATACATTAAATCTGTATTGATACATTACTTGAATTAATTTTATGTGAATGGTTAGTGATTAACAAATAATTGATTATGATTTGGTTGAATATCTTGGAAGGTAATTAATTGTAATTAAACATTTAATAGCCTACAAAACTATTACTAAACTATAGTTTTTTACAGCATGGAAATATCGTCACAAAAATAAAAAACAATAGCCTTCAAGGGCGCTCATCCAGTTCGGACAAAGATAGTATTAGAAAATAAACCAATAGAACAAGTAGTAACATATAACTTCCTAGGTTGCGAAATATCATGCACAGCGGAAACAGATGTAAATAACAAACTAAATAAGTTTAATTATATAACAGAAACACTAATAAGAACTTTGAAAAATAAAGCCAGGAAATACTCTATAATGAAATTAAACAAGGCAATGGCAGTGCCTATTATTACTTATGAATCCGAACATGGACAGTGACAACACGACAGTCTGCCAGAATACAAGCTGCTGAAATGAGATTCCTCAGACCAATAGCGGGATATCAAAGAACAGACAAAAAACATAACACAGAAATAAGACAACTAAAAGTAGCGGAGTTAAACACAACAATAGAGAAATACAGAACAAACTGGAAAGAACACTTGACAAGGGTGACTGAGAATAGAATACCAAAAGAAGCATACATCTATTCACCACGAGGAAGAAGAAGTTTGGGAAGACCAAAGAAAAGATGGAAAGAGCAGCAATTTGGTGCCGGAACAGGCTAGTAAATAAGCCTAAACCGTGATGAAGAAGAAGAAGAAGATAGTTTTATAATATTATAAAGGCGAATTCCATGGTAAGTGACTTAACTATAGCAACAAAATGAAATAACATTTTAATTTTTGTTAGCCTTCAGATAGTAGGGCACTACTTTTTCTCTTCAAAACATTTATACAGTTTATAGGTTTAATTCCCTTTAACAGAAAATATGAAGTTTATATATTTAATAATATCCACACCGCTGTGGTCTCGAGGTAGCGTGCTGCCTTGTCACGCAGCGGGCCCGGGTTCGATCCCCGGTCGGGGAAGTTTTTTCTGGGTGAGGTTTTTATCGGAGTTTTTCCTCACCTGTAAGACAAATGTCAGGAAGACTTTAAGGCCCAAACGGTCTCCGAAATCATATGGCCATTATCATCATCCTTATCATTATCATCATCATCATCATCCTTCACCGATGTGGAAAGCAACGGGAAGTTACCACACCTACAATTCCCTAGTAAAGCTGCAAGCATAGCATGAAAATGCTATGATTGCAGTGAATGACCTACCTTCGGGCAGAATTACTATGGATGGATATATTTTCCTGAGGTAATTGTTGGCATACCGCTTCAATACTTTGTCCATTTTCGATTTTTTATTTCAATTTATGCAGGTGCTCTCCAGGCGTAGAATTCCCAAAATTTCTTCGTTTTTCTGATCACTCTACTGATAACTTTACAATGTTTTTCTCGACTATATTACAGTTATGTTAATTTCTGGAAATCATAGGAATGCGACTTTGAGTTTAACTCTTCCATTTCACATCAGAATAAGTTAATATATTAAGGTCGTATTTAAGACAGTTTTGCATTCATAATTGTATCTGTGGTTATAATTTACAAGTGTAGATGATAAATGTAACATTTTAGTCGGATCATCAGAATTTAAAACAAGCGAACGTGCATTAAAAGCTGGCGTTTTATTTGACCCATGAAAAGGGGGTAGCACAAACCCTTCAATTTTATCGAGCAATAATCGCTGGCCGGACATTGCGGTCACAATTTTCCTGAGGCAGGTTTATGATCTTTGCCCGGAGACTGTTTCATTTCTACGTCGTTTCTTTTTCCCCTTCACAATATATTGTCCATATACAAATGTTACTCTATGATCATTAATTTCTCTTCCACCCTGTCTTTAACCTCAAGTACATCGTGTTCTGCTTATAAGTACAATACGAAACTGTAAATGAAAAGAATTGCTACAAAGAATGAAAACTAGAATTTATACTTTCTATTGCTAGCACGAAACTCAACCCATGTCTAATGAAGTGCCTGCATACTTACAGTGTTGACAGCAGAATATTTTTTTCCGTGTAAGTTTCCAAATTCACGTATTATTTGTGCCACAGCTCATCGAACATGGAAGGAATGTGGGCTGGAGATTGTTGAACGACACTTCAAGGAAGGAAAGTTACAAATTACAATGTAGCAACCGTTAAAAAACAATCAATCGCCCATGATTAAAAAAAACGAATAAAATGTTTACACTTAAAACTTAAAGAAATAAAAATAAAATTAGATGCATTAAACTAAAAATTATATCAAATAAAATAGATATGCTAGAAATTCTACACGTAGGCAATACATTTTTAAGAAATTAATTGGACAACCGCTATTAAACTCGATACGCTGGTAACAAATGAGAGAATATTTTTGAACGAGCTTATAGTGGTTGGAAGAAGCAAAAGTAGCGCTGCACTTACCCCACTAAAAAAAAACAGTTCTCCAAGTTTTGTGTCCGATGAGCCGTGGCATCAACCAGAACTGGCGTCGTGTAGGCATAGTCTTTAACAAACACTCACAGAAAAAAAAAACTTTTTGTTAGGTCTGGTGATCAAGCAGGCCATGTAATTTACGGCGATCCTCTTCCTATCCATTTTGCAGGGAACATTCATAGGAGATTGATATATGATGTGTGAGTCAGGTATAACACATTGAATATTTGTGATCATGTAATTCATTGTTATGTTGTCTTCTATCTGTTCGTCTCTTTTTAGCCAGCAACCTCAATGCAAGCATGACATCAGCGTACAAGATTCTGCCGCACTCTGGCAAATATCCCTGGTGTGTTTCGTCTCACATAACATAATTACTTACTTACTCACTGGCACTATCGAACCCGTAGGTTCTTGGCCGCACGGACATAAGCTTTCCATACATCCCTATCCTGAGCTAATGTTTTCCAATCATTCCCTGTATAATCTACTTCCCTCAAATCATAGTTAATGTTATTCTCCCACCTCATTCTTGGTCTACAAACTGGGCGTTTTCCCTCTGGCTTTCCTACAAGAAGCTTCCATGCAAGTCTTTCATTCCCCATAGTGCAACATGTCCTGCCCATCGCAGTCTACAAGACTTAACTGTTCTTATTATATCTGGCTTCCTTTAAAGACCATGTAGTTCATCGTTATGTAGTCTTCTCCATTCACCTGTCTGTTCATGTCTCTTTGGTCCAAAAATTGTCCTAAGTACTATATTCTCAAATACTTGTAATCTCCTTTCCTCCCTTAAAGTAAGAACCCATGTTTCGCACCCATATAATATAACCGGTAGAAGAATAGTTTTATATATTTCAGTTTAACGTTTTTTGAAAGGAGTTGGGACATCAAGAGTCTCTGTAATGCATAATAGCACGCATTCACCAGAGAGACGTTTTTAATAGAAGATCTGCGGATAACACTACTCCTACTATCTAGTAAGGCCTACAATGTAATCTTGCAAGACCTGCAAGAGAAGAAGAAGGACATACCATCATCATTCTATGCGACCTGTGCGATGCAAGACAGACGATGGACAGAATCGAACTGTGAAATGCGTCTTGTCACTACCAGACTGGCAGTCCATGGCTTCCATCACAAGATATGCTGCAACAAGACATTTCATGAACCTAACGACATGTGCATATGTGTTTTGTGTTCACAAAAATGTGAAAAGTACCATATTCTGAATTGTAAAATCAATCAGTGCTTATAGCAAAGACAATTAAGCACTTCACATATAATATCTGCACGGTTTGTGCACATTTCTCCTTTATCATAATAGCACGCATTACCAGAATTGAGCCGAATCGCATAACAGGCAGCCACAATCTTGGCAATTAATTTCATGTCCATTTCCAATGGAATCTCGATCACAAGTGACTTTAGATATTCCCATAGAAAATAAACAAGGGAAGTCGGGTCAGAACCTGCATCATGACTTTGTAGTCATCAGGCTCTTCCTTGCAGGAACAAAAGCATGTAGTATAATTACGTATGTAAATAAACCGCAGAGTACATGTAAACATCTTGGCACGTTACTTATAAATCAGCTGGAAAACACTAATGCTGGAGAAAGTGATAAACAAGTATATTTCCATATCTCCATGGGATGGCTTCTCGAACCCTAGGTTTCCTACCTCATATTGTTCAGTGAAGCATTCATTTTTGAACGCTCTTACAAAAATCACTCTGTATGCAGTTACATACATTATAACTGTTATTGTAAATTATCAAATTTACAAAAACTTTAGGGATAATAAATAATACATTTTTTTCAAATGCCCCAGGTTTGTCTTTCGACATTCCTGGTTTCTCTCCTGGCATGGCGTACTTGTACCCACTTCTGAGGTTGGGACGCCTGGAAGGCGGGGTTACGTTGCCCCGATGATATGATGGGTGATGATGATAATGGTGCGCCAGGAGAGCCCAATCCTAAGCTTAACATAAGATGAATGTGAATGATGATGATTGCGATGGCCATATGATTTCGGGTACCGTTTGGGCCTTAAACGTTTCCTGACATTTGTCTTACAGGTGAGGAAAAACCCCGATAAAAACCTCACCCAGAAAAACTGTCCCGACTGGGGATCGAACCCGGGCCGCTGCGTGACAAGGCAGAACGCTACCCCGAGACCACATCGGTGGACATAAATAATACATTCTTCTTCTTCTTCTTCTTCTTCTTCTTCTTCTTCCGAATGCAGTATTGGGTGATGATGCCCGTTCTGCGACTACAAAAACTGATCCTTCCATCGGTTGAAGGGTCTTCCGAGGTCTCTTTTGCCATTAGGGTTGAGGTGGTAAATCATCTTTGGTAAACGGGAATTTGACATTCTCGGACGTGTTGGAACCATTTAATCTGATAATTTTGAATACATTAAAAGCTAAATTAGTACAAAACCCCACAAGAATAAAAATATATAATATTTTAGCATTACCCTTCCTTTTATACGGAAGTGAGATTTGAACATTAAGATAAAGGGACGGGAGCAGAATCAAAGTAACGGAAATAAAATTTCTCAGAAGGACAGCAGGATACACTCTTTCAGATCGACAAAATAATGAAGACATTTTAGAACAATCAGTAGAAGAAAAGATCAATAGACTTGAATTAAACTGGCTAGACCACAGCTTTCTTCTCGGTTTTTATCCCCCCCTGTGCACAAAACTTCTTTAGAACTGTAAAATAAATCCTAAAAAATCGTTTCACCATACCCAAACCATGATAATTTTCAAATTTACTTCTCTATTATCAGACATAACACATCACAATTTTTTTATCGCAACCCAAAATTCAAAATAACCCGCAAACAACAGATTTTTAAACAACACGAAGAGGGCAAAAAATAAGACCCTAAAGCGGGGAGAGCAGGTTCGCCTGCATTTCATTTACAGCACTGCATGCAAAAGAATGGATAATTTAAGAATTCCAAAAATGATAATGCAGTATAAATTCAAAGGACATCGTCAACCTGGAAGACCTCTTAAAAGGCTGGTAGATGCAGCTGAAACAGGTCTACAATGGCCTAATTCGTGATGAATGATTATTATTATTATTGTTATTATTATTATTATTATTATTATTATTATTATTATTGTCATATTTATAGAGCAAGTCCATATGTGACTGACTGACATTTACAGTACATTTTGAAGTAAAATGCTTGCATAAATATTACAATTGATTGAAATTAGATATGTTATCTACATGATATGACAGAGTAAAAGTGTGTGTTTAAGACCGTACATAACTATACAACTTGAGAAGAAAAATAATGTTATTTATTATCTATCAAAGTATGTGTGACTAACTGACATAAATGGCAACTCATCATGCTCCTTACCATGGTAATCTGCATCATTCTCTGAAATGACATTCCTAATTCAGTTTTCCAAAATACCGTTTGGAGGGCACATTTCAAGTTACATTCTGAATAAAATAAAGAATCATAAATCACAATTAATACTGGAGTTATGACCTAATATGTGATGTGTGACTGACTGACTGTATTCAGTAATTGACTGCCATATCTGAATTTTATTTAGAATTTCAAAATGCAAATATTACAACAATGTAACGTAAAGCTATGAAACTAGTTAAATCGCTTTGTTAACATATTAATAAAGAACCACATATACCTTATCCATTCTGCAAAAAATGTAAAATTTGATTTTGCTGTACAATAAATATTAATTTAAGTCAGTGATGTAATTAATTTAACTCGATTACCATGCACCATTCTAAATTATGCAGAATAACAAAAATATTGAATCTTAATAACAAAGGGCCTTTTCTGTTGTAAATAGACCATATATATCCATCCATAGTAATTCTGCCCGAGTGCATGTCCTTCACTGCAATCATAGCATTTTCATGCTACCGTATGCTTTGCAGCTTTACTAGGGATTTATAGGCGTGGTAGCTTCCCGTTACTTTCCACACCGGCGAAGGATGATGATAATGATAAAGATGATAATTGTGATGGCCGGATGATTTCCTAAGCATCCTGACATTTGTCTTACAGATGAGGAAAACCCCGGAAAAAACCTCATCCAGGAGCTGTCCCGACCGGGACAAAGCAGCACGCTACCTCGAGACCACAGCGGTGGACATATAAATATATATCCACCGCTGTGGTCTCGAGGTAGCGTGCTGCCTTGTCACGCAGCGGGCCCGGGTTCGATTCCCGGTCGGGACAGGCTCCTGGGTGAGGTTTTTTCAGGGTTTTTCCTCACCTGTAAGACAAATGTCAGGAAGCTTAGTGCCCAACGGTCCCCGAAAATCTTCCGGTCATCATCATCATCATCATCATCCTTATCATTATCATAATCATCCATCACCGGTGTGGAAAGTAACGTGAAGCTACCACACCTATAATTCCCCAGTAAAGCTGCAAAGCATAGCATGAAAATGCTATAATTGCTCAGTGAAAGACCTGCCCTAGAGTAGATATATATATATATATATATAGGGTTTCCAGTATAAAACCGGACACTCTGCGGCTGGCAGAGTGAAATGCGGACGAGGAGAGAGCGCAGCCTGACGGGTGAAACCCCGTGAGGCGTGTCCGGTTTTATATTGGAAGCCCTGTATATATATATATATATATATATAGTAACTAATTACAAATTTCCTGATGCAAGATTTTATATTTTCTATTTCTAGCCCGGAAGACGAACCAAATATGGATCTAGATTGAATCAATGAAATAAAAAAAAAATACATTAACATGGAATCAACAATAATTATGCTTTCCATAACGTATGCACATTCTTAATACGTTACTTGCTTACCAGTATGCATGTGCTTTTAAAATAAATTATTCTCATGAGTAAGCTGCCCATTTGCTGACATAGTGAATTCTGTTTATAAACTGAGCTCTTATTGTTATTAGCCTGGTGACTCATTTCATAACATCGATGTATCAGATTTGCTTACGCAGTATTATTACACTCCTATTAATAAAAATAATGTTTTCTGTCACACGCGAAGTCCCATACTGCAGCTGAACGGTTTGAGGCAAGTTGCCTTAATAGAGAGTACTGGTTCAAGTCCTCATAAGAGAGAGAGAGAGAGAAAAAAAAGGAAATTCTCATGGAATTGCGGCCACAAATAGACTGGTAGCCACCCAGAATCGTGAATAATTTGGGCAACTATAATATTTAGTGGCTACAGTCCAGAAAACCAGTTATAACGGCTGACCACATGTCACCCCAATATTGGCTAGATGGTTGTCCACCTCCGTAATTGATAAATTTGGTGGATGTGAGATCAGCAGCCGGCTTGTAGGCTTTCTAGTCCTGTCGCTTTTGTTTACACACGAACTTGTGAATTTGTTGCGCTATTGTTTATTTGATAATTGTGCATATTCTATAACATACGGGTCCAACACTTTCACGTTGTGAATGCAATGAGTACCGTGATAGCTGCAAGATGTTCAAATTGTTTTTTCTAGAAATTTCTTTCCTTCTTCTACATAATTTTGTGACTCCTGAACAGTTATTGGGTTGGTTTTACAGCTTACAATATTATAGAATTCTGCACCACTTTTTATCTTCTTTTACTATTTTCCACCCATTTTACTTGGCATCTACAACCGCCTTTCCATGGTAAGATTCAAAGAAGTTCCATTTTATGTTAAATCCAAATATGTAAGTATAAACAGTATGGCATTGCTAAATGCGTAGGCCTATTTTTATTTAAGGTACCTGCTGCTCCAACTGAAACTGTTTTATCGCCGCAAGTTCTGGAAGAAGTCCCTACAGTTTCGAAAATACTTTTCTTAAGCAAACATTTCTAGCACATTTGTCATTTGTCACATAACCTGACAGTAGAACAAAATATTTCTTCTGAACTTATGTGTCACCTTCCATCTAAACCAGGCAAAATCAGTTAATATTGAGATATGCTTATTATTCCAATGAAGTGCCTGGAATTCATTTTGTTCTTTGTAGGTATAATTTTTGAGAAATCAACATGTATGGCTACTATATTACCTTTTCCTGAACATATTTAACCTTCCGTCGGGCGCATCTGATCAGAGAGGCACACGTTGTCAATTTTGTCCCATTCCACCGTCATCAGACAGCTTGACTATTGGGCGTCCAAGTAGCTGTTTCTTTTTACCTTCTCTAAACAACCACCCTACTCAGTCTGCTCCCGACCGATACCACAGCGGGTTGTAAATATTTTGTTCAGAGAAGCTCATTGCGCCCGAAGTCGTTACATTATTGAAGATGTGTATTTTAAAAATATTTGCAATAAAAAAATATTTATTTAACTTATTTAGACTAAATAATGTTATATTATTGAATAACTTTGCATAAAACATAGGCTAAATGTTGAAAATGAGAACTATTTTCAGGTATATTTGAACTAAACCTAACTTGTTCTTACTGTTATATCATGTTGTGTGAAGGCTTGTCACAAATTTGTTTAATCAATATTATGTCCAATAAAAAGTTTTCTAGCAGCAATTTTTTGAATATTTTATTCTTTGGACATCCCTAATAATAACATTTATTCGACTTCCCGTTGTTCAGATTGGCAAACAGTGTGTAAAATACATTTTTTTAAGCATGCGCTGATCAGGCACATTGCGCCCGAACTCGAAGGTCTGAATATTGCGCCCGACGAAAGGTTAAATACTTCATCTGACTGTCTTTTAGCTTGAAATAGACACAGAAGGGCCTGTAATTATTTTATGGAACAGCTGAACCTAATAATGTACCAGACTTCCTAAATCATGTTTATGCTAATCCTCAGCGGAGAGCAGCAAACAACTGACCGCTCCATGAGTATTAGCATTATAAATGAGAGAACAAAAAGTCAGTCAGTCACGGGACTCTAGCGGGAAAAATAATGACTTTACTTGAAAATGTCATGAATGCTTTTTTGTTAGTTGTGTACCGACAACGTAGAATCCAAGAGGAAATTTTAATCCATCAATTATTATGTCGTGTACAATAATGTTTATGTTTTCTGTGACTGACTGACCATAGCTTACAGTTAACAATTATAGGGCACATTTAAGGTATCTAGAACATTATAATGCAATTAATATTATTGCATTCACGACTAAGAAGGATCGAAGTATGGTTTAACAAAAGAGTTTGTGAAATAAAACGAATTAATACCACCAAAAATTTAAATAACAAATTCGTAAAATTTTGCGTGTTTTTACAGGTTTGGAATATGACAAGTTCTACCACTAATATTAGGTTAAAATAATACACATTTGAAACATTATCTTGTAGAATCAGAAAATTTATTTTTAAAGATATATATTACGTCATCAAAACTATTCCCGCAATTTTAAAATTTTCACCTCGGTATGACATTTTCATGGAATCGTTTTATATTATTATTATTATTATTTATTATTATTATTGCTATTATTATTATTATTATTATTATTATTATTATTGCTATTATTATTATTATTATTATTATTATTATTATTATTATTATTATTATTGCTATTATTGCTGTTATTATCATTGATATTATTATTATGTTATTAGTTATATACAGCATTTTAATATTTGCACATCTTTCTGTGCCTAAAGTTTTATTTTTCTTCTCCACTCGTCTCTCTCCATCCAATCCATGCCTTCCAATCCTTTTGCTCTCATTCTAGTTCTTATTTCCTGCATTCACGAGTTTCGAGGTCTTCCTCTCCTCCTCCTTCCAGGTGGATACCATTCCAATATTTTTTTCTGGGTAATCTTTCTTCTTGCATTCGTCGTACGTGCCCATACCAATTTAATTGCTTATACCGTATATAATATACTATTGAATAACCAATATTCTTTTTTTCTCTTATGACAGTATTTCTTATTTTGTCTAAGTTTGAACATCTTGCTGCTCTCCTCAAGAAATTCATTATCATCGACATAAGTTTTTGTTCTAAGTTGTTCGAACAAGAAATGCCCGTTCCCTTTGCTTTTGTCGTCTTGGTGTATTTCCGTCCGGCTTTAAATCTTTAGGCTTTTTAGCATTGTTATGTTTTTTTTGTGACGAACAGGGAGCTGGCCTGATGCATCAACCCCCAACCTGGAGGACCAGGTAATTTTTGGTCAAGGTTTTCTTCCTCTAGCCTTTGTCAAACCAATGACGAACTGCAAGGCAGCAGTATGTGTACCCTAGATAAGGGGCCCTCACACGGTACTATCAGCCGGGCTTACTGAACCCTGGTTTTTTAACGAGGTTGTTACTCCTCCCCCTCACCCTTTTCTAACCTGACTTGGGACAGGCTTTGGCGGGTTTTATTATTATTATTATTATTATTATTATTATTATTGCTATTATTATTATTATTATTATTATTTTTGCTATTATTATTATTATTGTTTTATTATTGCTATTATTATTGCTATTATTATTATGATTGCTATTGTCATTATTATTGCGTAACGGCTCTCAAGTCTGTGGAGTGACGTCTGAAAGTTTGCTGGTCTACGTCATTTAAAAAACTTAATAGCAGAAAGAACACTTTGTTGGGGTATGAACCATCTGACATATGTTTCATGAGGGGAAGTTTATATTCCCCTCACATACGCTGAGTAACGCGTAAAAAAGGACGCCTCACTGAGTGGCACCGACACATTCATTTTTTTTGTCAGCCTCCCAGCAGCGCCGCGCCGCGGAGGGCGATCGATGCAGCTTTTGGCCCCGCACCATTCCTCCCCTCCTCCTCCCGCCCCTCAGCCCACGCAGCCGGATGATGAATATGATGGTTGTGCATTACATTAAAGAAGATAAGGATGCAGTACAGCATCTGGCAGGGACTTACTTGTTAATTTGAAGATCCTGGCAGGAGGTTCCATCAGGTAGAAAATGCAGCTGTTCCTTCCACACCTTCCAGCACACTTATATTTCTTATTTATTCCCATAATACACTTGTAACATTTTGGAATGATTTTATCATCATCATCGCGAACAAATCCGTTTTAGGTCATGTGACCTGTGACGGTAAACCTAACGAAGATGGTCTTGTTCTTTCCACCGATGTTTTGGTCTTCCTTGGTCCCTATGTCCAGTTAAAGTATATTAACTAACTCACTGGCACTATCGAGCCCGTAGACTCATGACCGCGCGGACATAAGCTCTCCATACATCCCTATCCTGAGCTAATGTTTTCTACATACATAAGGACTTTATTAAACTAAAAGTAAGATACATACAATGTTATTTACAAATATGGATCGCTGGAAAGACTCTATAATGAAATTATACAAGACAATGGCAGTGTATATTATTACTTATGGTTCCGAAACATGGACAGTGACAACACAACAATCTGCCAGAATACAAGCTGCTGAAATGAGATTCCTCAGATCAGTAGCAGGATATCAAAGAACAGACAAAAAACATAACACAGAAATAAGACAACAACTAAAAGTAGAGGAATTAAACTCAACAATAGAGAAATACAGAACAAAATGGAAAGAACACTTGGCAAGGATGACTGAGAATAGAATACCAAGAGCAGCATACAACTATTCACCACGAGGAAGAAGAAGTTTGGGAAGACCAAGGAAAAGATGGAAAGAGCAGCAATTTGGAGCCGGAACAAGCTAGTAAATAAGCCTAAACCGTGAAGAAGAAGAAGAAGAATGTTCGCACGGGCAGTAAGCCTTACGTGCTGTTGACAGTCCGTTACAATAAGTTGATGTTTGATAATATCATCATCATCACTAAAGGGATTAGGCAATTGCCCGTTCCGACTTCATAATGCATCAGTCCAACGTCTTCTAGGTCTTCCAACATCACGTCTTCCTCGTGCTTGATAATTTCTTGCTAACAATGGATATCTCTCCTTACTCATTCCATCCATATGATCAATCCATTTCTTTCTGTAATTGGTGACCTTATCCAATAAAGACTGTACTTTCAATTCTTCTCTTATATCCTCATTTCTTATTCTATCAAGTCTTGTACATCCTTTTACTTGTCTTAGGAACCTCATCTCCGCCGTCTGTATTCTATCCTTCTGTTTTTTTCACTGGAGCCCAAGTTTCACATCCATACAATATTGTGGGAACCGCCATAATATTATACATTTTTATCTTTGTTTCTTTTCTAATTTTATTTTTGAATGTTCTCTGTATTGTTCCACACCGTCTGAAATTTATTTATTTTGGAGTCAATATCTCTTTCCACATTGTAGCCAACATCGCAGCCCAAATATTTGAAACTAGACACCTGTTCTATACTTTGATTTTCTAAAATAATTTTGGATCTCACTGGATCTCTTCCTCTGAAAGCCATGGTCTTCGTTTTCCTTACAGAAATCTTTAGATCATATAATTTACATATTTGCTGACGATGTAATCATAATACAGAAAAATGAAGACGACTTACAGAAACCAATGCATGCATTAAATGAAATGTTTGATAATAATATACTTAAAACAAAAAAAAAACAAAAACACAATAATTCTACAGCTAGATATCAATACTAATGTTTTCTAATCATTCCCTGTATAGTATACTTACCTAAAATAATAGTTAATTTCATTCTCCCACCTCATTCCTGGTTTACCAACTGGCGTTTTCCCTCTGGTTTTCCTACAAGAAGATCCCATGCACGTCTTTCATTCTCCATTCATCCCACATGACTTGCCATCGCAGTCTTATTATATCTGGCTTCTTATAAAACCATGTAGTTCACTGTTACATAGTACTCCATTCACCTGTCTGTTCATCTCTCATTGTTCAGTATATTGGAATGAATGCCAATTTTGGAAGATCTGCAGTGCCGGGAGCTCGGTTATCATCGGTTGCTTTCGCCGCCCGCCCTACAACTGGGCGGATAGACAATCGAAAGCGCTCATTAGCTTAATTGTTAGAGCATTCCAGCCATTTTTTTTTTTTGAGAATCAAACTCGACGTTTTGTAACCAATTAAAAAGTAGGTTCGAGTTCGTCAATAACCAATATCACACCAATAGGAATGAGTTCACCTGAAGTGAAATTTTAAATAACGCTCTAGCTGCTGCAATTTTCAGTATTTCGCAAACGAAACTCGATATGTCATTGGAAATAAACGGAAAAGTTGTTCTCCAAAAAATCAGTTAATTCCGACCTTTATCCTAGCAGCTGCAATGTTTATTTGCTCGCAACGTAACTTTAATGCAAACGATTATTTATCTTAAAGATATATTCAATAAATCTGCAAAATGCGATACAAAATTCGGGTTTCTGTGGAATTCACTTAGTTTACGCAATTCCTGCGTGATGGACTTTTATTATTAACTAGCTAATACCCGCCGTGCGCTGCTAAGCTTAAATAAATTTAATGTGTTTATATGTCTGAAAAGAAAGCCATATATGAGCCAACAATTGATTATTACAAAGATAAATACCAACTAGATAGTATAACTGTCACAGGATTGATGATCGGGGCAAGAGGTACTATACCAGGATTCTTAGTCAAATTTTGGAATTCCTTAGATTTGGACAGGGTGTTTCTTTCTAGAATTGCCATCGCTGCCATTAGAGGATCAATTTCAATTTTAAGAAACCATATTTACAAAATTGCTTTATAGTATGTATACTTCAATTAGGCCTACAAATTGATTTTTTAATATATTTAAAAAATGCATTTCATCAATTACAAAAATTTAATTGTCTGTATCACTTTGTCCTTGAGGCAATCCACTAATGAGGAAATTTTTATATAATAAAAAAGTAAAAAGAAAAATTACTATAAATGTATATCGTAATAAATTATTTTTAGATTTTCCGTGCTCATTACTTGGCGATGCCCGGGACATATCCCGATCTTCTTGGCACATTTGAGCTGAAAAACAAAAATGGTAATTGTGAGTTATCCGTAAAAGAATACCCGCCCGCGCGCTTCTACGCTTGCCCGGGAATCTAGTCATCCCGATCTTCTTGGCATCGATGAGCTGAAAGATAAAAATGGTTGTTAAGAGTTATCCGTAAAAGATAAATATATGCTGTCGCAGACTTTTTTGTACATTTTTTGAGATATTCAATTCTGTGTACATTACTTTTGTGTATTTGTTATGGTTTAGGCAGCGTAAGCCATTTAACCGTCCTAAAAGTTCCGAAAAACACGATTTTCTTTACAAAGGGCGATTTTTAAGGAGGAATAGGTTGAGTATTACAACTCTCTTATAGCCTAAAGCCTAGCGGGAAACTCATGAACGTTTTGTAAAAAGCCCCATCACAATCGGATGAACGGTATGGGAAGGTATAAAATACGTACGAACAAACATTGTTTTTATATATTAGATATGGGTCCGCAGCTGTGGTCTCGGGGTAGCGTGCTGCCCGGGTTCGATCCCCGGTTGGGATAGTTTTTCTGTGTGAGGTTTTTTATCGGGGTTTTTCCTCACCTGTAAGACAAATGTCAGGAAAACTTTAAGGCTCAAACGGTCCCCGAAATCATATGGCCATCTCAATCATCATCATTCATATTCATCTTGGGTTAAGCTTAGGATTAGGGACTCTCCTGGCGCACCATTATCATCATCACCCATCATATCATCGGGGCAACGTAACCCCGCCTTCCAGGCGCCCCAACCTCAGAAGTGGGTTACCTGTACGCCATGCCAGGAAAGAAACCAGGAATGTTGAAAGATAAACCTGGGGCATTTGAAAAATATATATATATATTAGATATTATAGATTACATATGGTACGATAAAAGATCACTAAATAACAAAAACAAGAGAGACCCAATTGAAATTTTACAAAACGTTGGCAGTACCGGTACTGCTCTATGGTTCAGAAGCCTGGATACATAAAAAACGAGATCTAAGTAGGATAACGGCAGCAGAAATGACATTTTTTGAGATCTGTTAAAGGGGAAGATAGAATCAAGAACACAGAAATAAGACAGGAACTTGAAATATTTGCAATAACTGATAAAATATATACATATAAGACAAAAATGGAAGCAGCACATAGACAGAATGAATGAAGATAGATATCCAAAACAAATAACAAAATACAAACCTAGAGGCACCCGAGAAGTGGGCAGACCTAGATGGGTTGAAGTCGGAACGGGTCAACAGACCTAATCCATGAATGCAGATGATGATGATGATTATAGATTACCTGAATTTTTTAATTAATTTCAATATTATGAATATATCATATTTGAAGATAAAAATTATACGCTCAGACCGGGACTCGAACCCGGGACCCTTGGTTCTCTAGACCAAGTGCTCTACCAACTGAGCTACCTGAGCAAGTACCGATCTAAACGCAAATCTTTCTCTATATACATTGTAATTCCCGTCCACCAAATGCTATGAAGCCATGCTTCTATCTTGCAAATGGCGGCTCCTTTATTAAGAAGACATATTTGGGAATTATACATTACAGCCAGTACGGCTTTTTCCATGTTATTATTATTGATTTCGTACATCTCAATGATGGATAAATCATATTTGAAGAGAAAAAATATGCGCTCAGACCGGGACTTGAACCCGGGACCCTTGGTTCTCTAGACCAAGTGCTCTACCAACTGAGCTACCTGAGCAACTACCGATCTAAACGCAAATCTTTCTCTATATACAAAATAATTCCCGTCCACCATTACAATGTATATAGAGAAAGATTTGCGTTTAGATCGGTACTTGCTCAGGTAGCTCAGTTGGTAGAGCACTTGGTCTAGAGGACCAAGGGTCCCGGGTTCAAGTCCCGGTCTGAGCGTATAATTTTTCTCTTCAAATATGATTTATCCATCGTTGAGATGTACGAAATCAATAATAATATTATGAATATAGTATGAAATAATATAGAGATGGTAACAGTCATTTGATAAGAATTTGTTGTTGATTCTAACAAGTAGAACAATTGCATAGAATAGAATAGAACTGTTGGTTATCAATATAAATGAAAAGTTACTTCATCATGGCGGATTGTGAAAAATCTACGTCAGAACTAAAATAAGTATGTGGTGTTGTGTAAATGAGAGCGTGGGGAGCAGAGTGGTTGTATGAATGGGGTATTTTTATCCGAACTTAATGGATGACGTCAATAATACTATAACAACACAATTATATTCTCTCTGAGATAAGAATTGATCATTAGTGATTCAGTATTTCTGACAAACAACTACCAATATTTCATTTACATGGATTCTGCTTCAAAACGCAGAAAGAAATCTGATCTATTCAAAATCTGTTAAATTTTATAATAAAAGAGTATTTAATATGACTTACAATGCTCGTGCTACAGGTAGATTAAGTCTCACATTGGGCGATACTAAATAACATTCACTGTTTTCCTCTAGTTGAACAACGATATGCGCATCACTAATTATATCCGGTCTTGATACTCATTTTGAAAATGAGTTGAAGAAAATTATTATTCTTTCCACCTTAACAATTAAATTCGCAATTATCCTGTAGGATACATCAATTGAGGGGTCTAGTGAGAGAGGGAGCTATGCCACTTTGAGAAGAAATTAAAATTAATTGGGTTTTATAAAGCATTTTATTACGAAATTATTTGTACAATAAAGGGATAACTTTTTTCTTCTTTAACTTACTGTTATGTAAACTATACATAAGGAAAAATATAAATTTTAATACAAATATCTCTGATTATTTCCATTTCTTCTGTAAGTGGCATAGCTCCCTCTCTCACTAGACCCCTCAATTGTTTTAATTTATCCAATAGCTTTAATAAAACAAAGAAAGTAACGATAAGAAATTACTGATAATGATGTGTGGGGAACAACATATCTAATAACACTGAGCAATAAAACATAAACGTTTTTGTCTCAGAAAGAAAAATATGTGATTGTAATAGTATTTTTTCTTCTGAATTCAAATATGATATCGGGATTTCTCCATCACGCAAGTTTTCCGAGAGAACAGACATTTATAATTTCAAACACTTTAATATTTTCTACATTCGTAACTACACAATATTCGAACTTTTGGATTCACGTAGAAAGTAAGAAATGACGATTTTCTGCTATATTTCGCCTGTGGAGCATCACTCTAGCAATAATCGGCCAGCATATTAGGATTCAATTTGCCTTGATATCTCTTTTCCATAGCTGAAATCTCCTGATGAAAGTGTTCTCCGTGCTCATCGTTCACTGGACCAAGATTTTCCGGGAAGAAATCTAGGTTTATTAAAGAATAATTATTTAAACCCATTGATTGAAATTGAAATAAAAAAAAATCTGTGGGTGATGGAGAAATTCCGAATACATATTTAAAAACACGATAAAAACTGAAACTATTGGTACTCATGAGACAAAAATCATGTTGACCAGTGTTATTAGAGTCCAGATTTTTATGTAATAAAAGATAAGATTGCATTACAGATAGTATATATTATTCAACGGTTTGTGTGTGAAACTAAGATAAAATACAGTTAGGAGTCTTACTCTCATTATACCATTCAACTGTTTGTGCGTGGAACCAAAACAAAAGAGAGTCATAAGTCTAACTTCTTATTATAGTATGTTGCAATCTACCTTTTAGTATATAAAAATCCGGACTCTACTAATAATAACAGTTATGTACGATTTCGTTTTCACTGCGGTCCGCCACGTTTAAATAACTGATAAGAAAAATTGTTGTTTTGCCGTTACTCCTGCTACCAATAAGAAGACAGCCATGGTGGAGCTTGCTTCAACTGTCTTACCCAAAATCTCAGACCGGATAGAGCCAGATGTTCTTCGGCCTGAGAACTTCAAGAACTCCAACCTTAGCGTTGTCACTGCCGCTAAGCCAAGAAGACAAAGACGTACTGGGACCAACAAAGCTCGGGAACAAAAGGCCTTGCATTTCAAGGCCTTAGGTGAGCCTAAAATCTCTCATGAACCCAAAAAAGTGACCATAGGCCCTCAAACTGCCATGGCTCCTTCAACTAAGAGTAGGTCGGTTCAAACCAGCCTCTCTAAAAGAGATTGTTTAATTATAAATGAAGTATTAGACAAACTAGTTAAGGAACTAGTAAGTGATCCAGATTCGATGATTTTATCTATCGAATTATATTATAAATCACATACTTTCTTAGTAGAGTGTATGTGTACATATAATGAAAATAGGAAGTACCCTGTCACAGCTTAAATTATGTCTCCGATTGGAGTTAAACGCTGATCAATTTGGATTTAATTTATTAAATTCAAGCCACTCTATCAAGGTTTTTAGTGGTTTCCCTTGATGTTAAGGCAAATGCCGGAGTGGTCCCCTAGTGCCCACTAGTAAAATTATTAAAGTCCAATAAATTTTCAAAATTCTAAATTCTAATCAGATCAGCTAAATCCGAAAAGAGCCGTTTCTGATTGGAATGTCGACTTGGCTTCTCGCTCTTGCCCTTTTGAGGGTTGGCGGCTTCTGCGGTGGTGGCAGTCTTCCTCCTGGCGGCTTAGTGAGTCGACTAGATCATCATCAGGATCATCAGTGACGACCATTGTCAGAAAGGCTTGTTAATGTCGGACCACTGGATCTTTGTCTCCTGATCTGCGTCTGGTCAGCGCTGGCGATGGATAAAATCACTCACCATCATCAACGAGAGAAACTATATCACAAGAGCTAAAGAGGGATAGAAAACCCTAAAATAGCTGGAAGTTAGTTTCATGAAAGCAGATTTGATTCCCTTCCTGGCTGTCGAGGACGCTTCTAGAAAACTGGATGTTTCCTTGACGAGATCTGAAGGAGAATACATGTTTGAAAAGTGATCCTACTTCCATTACAAAGTCGAGTCGAGAGTTTAGGCAATTATAATACCAAGTAAGATGTAATTATTTTCATTCATTATAAACAAGTGATCGGCCGCGGTGGACTAGTGGTTATGCTCCTTGCCCCTGGTCCCGAGGGTCGCGAGTTCAAACCCGGCCGCGGTCGATGGATTTTTTAGGACGGAAAAATCCAAGGAGAAAGTCCTCCGGGAGGGACTTTAAGCCGTGGGTCCCGAGTCTGAAGATTTTCAGGCTTGTAAAAAATCCTTAAGCCTGAACGAAAAGGCCTCTAAGCAAAATTTACCGAATTTTCCCGTCCTAGTACTGCCAAGGTTTCCTAGATGTCAGTATGAGGCGGAACGCTGACCACGGACCACTCAAAAATGACATCTATACGAAAACAAGTATAACTAGTAGTAGTAGTAGTAGGACTTTATTAGACAAAAAGTAAGATATTTTACAATATTATTTACAAATATGGGTCGCACGGGCAGTAAGCCGTACGTGCTGTTGACAGTCCGTTACAATAAAGTAATAATTGGTACTAGTGTAAAGAAAAATAAACAAATACAGCAATAACATTACAATTAAATAAAGAAAACACAATAAAACTATTACCATTAAATAATAACACAATAGCATTATTCACTAAAAACATTAACATTACAATTACATAAAGAAAACACAATAATATTACAATTAAGTAATAACACAATAGCAATAACTTACAATTATAACTAAATTACTATGGTTCAAATTCTTCCCTGTAGGGGGAGAGAGGCTAAATCTCTGTAAAGGGAAAACATGGGCTTACAATACAAATTATTATTATTGTTATTATTATTATTGTTATTATTATTACTTTCTTACTTACTCACTGGCACTATCGAACCCGTAGGTTCATGGCCGCGCGGACATATGCTCTCCATACATCCCTATCCTGAGCTAATGCTTTCCAATCATTCCCTGTATAATCTACTTCCCTCAAATCATAGTTAATGTTGTTCTCTCACCTCATTCTTGGTTCTACCAACTGGGCGTTTTCCCTCTGGCTTTCCTACAAGAAGCTTCCATGCACGTCTTTCATTCCCCATACGCGCAACATGTCCTGCCCATCGCAGTCTACGAGATTTAACTGTTCTTATTATATCTGGCTTCCTATAAAGACCATGTAGTTCATTTTTATATAGTCTTCTCCATTCACCTGTCTGTTCATCTCTCTTTGTCCAAAAATTTTCCTAAGAACTTTATTCTCAAAAACTCGTAATCTCATTTCCTCCCTTAAAGTAAGAGTCCATGTTTCGCACCCATATAATATAACTGTAGAATTTATATTATTATTATTATTAGTATTATTATTATTCTTTGTGTTTGTACTTATTGCCCCTATGCGTTTGACTTTGCTACATCTTTAAAATTTCCCTACTTTGTAGTAACATTTTCTTTTTAAAACTGATAAAATAAATAGGTATTTATAAAGGAGTGAGAGATAGAATGTATGTATATGCGCGCTTGTTTATCTTTCACCTATTTTCAAATAGGTTCGAGCAGGTTTGGTAGAGCATCTTGTTGACTTTATAGGAAGACGTGATAGTGCATATTTTCCGGTAGACGGCTGCTTGAAATACTGTAAGTTAGGTAACCACAGCAGTGTGTAATAAATTGATCACCCTATGGGAGGATACCACCAGTGTGTTTCTCTTCTCCAACACAAACACTAACTAAATCGAATTATGCCAAAGGCACTCCAAACAAAGAACACATGGTTAAGGAGAATAACAACTTCAATATTGTGAAATTCCATCACAAACATAGCATAGGCCTATATAATGTTAATAAATCAGATAATCCTGCTGAATATTTAACTAATGCCCCAAATGGGAGTCAATGACCAATCACATCCCAATTAATTTTGATTTACAACCAATCACAGTCGTTTTTCACCTCGATTTTATCAATTTAATTTTATCACTTTAAAATCAAGCTCCTCCTTTTTAACATTCTAAATAGGTCTTAGCATCATTTTGCAGTGACTGGCTCTCTAAGAAATACGTTGAATACAACACGCCGTAACGTAGTGGTTAAGGCACTGCGCTACAAGTCGGAAGGTTGAGGGTTCAAGTACCGGTGGGGTCAGGATTTTTAAACTGACCAAAACCTTCTGGCGGCACTATGGCCCTGTGGTCGACTCAGCCTCTAACGGAAATGAGTACCAGACGCTTGTTCTGGGGGTAAAGGCGGCCGTCACGCAGGGCTGACAACCCGGCTGACATCAAGTGACATTGTCTAGAAAAAGTGAGAGCCTTAACCTCCTACTATCCCCAAGGGCCTCATGAGGCCTGTAGTGGGATCACTTTACTTTACAACAATTCATGTAACCTGGTTTATTATTTAGCATGTACCATTCATCATAGTATAGATCTCTCGAAAGAGGACCCTGAAACATCGGACTTCCCCAAAAGGAAGTCAACGCTGTTTCATGGGTTTGTGTATTTTACATATTTTTTATGTAATTGTAATGTTATTGCTATTGTGTTATTACTTAATTGTAATATTATTGTGTTTTCTTTATGTAATTGTAATGTTAATGTTTTTAGTGTTTGTGTTATTATTTAATTGTAATATTATTATCGTGTTTTCTTTATGTAATTGTAATGTTATTGCTGTTTTTGTTGTTTATTTTTCTTTACACTAGTACCAATTATACTTTATTGTAACGGACTGTCAACAGCACGTACGGCTTACTGCCGTGCGACCCATATTTGTAAATAATATTGTAAATATCTTACTTTTTGTCTAATAAAGTCCTACTACTACTACTACTAAAATATTACGATGTAAGAATTCTAGAATGCATGCGGCTACCACATTGTATGTATAGTGCACGAATGTAAACATATAGTGCTTGCAGATTATTATATAAAACATTGTAGCAATTGATTATACCACAAAAAAAAAGAAACCACTGTTTGCACTTTCTTAAACTATTATTTCTCAGGAAATAACGTTCCAGAAAAATATAATTGACATATTTACATCATAGGACATCAGAAATTAATTAATATACAGTTTGATGTGCTTCATTTTTTTCCCCCTAGGGTGCATTTCTTATAATATTGCAATCCCTTGGCAATAATAATATAATCTGGTTTGCAGTGAGAACAAGTGAAACATAACAAACGTTTTTTTCATTTGTTTTCACACACGCCTTTACATAAAATATATACATATTTTTAAATAACAATATTTAAATTAATGATTGTGAGTAAACAGCTTAATTTATTCGTTAAATAGTTGTAACAAATTCCACTCTTGATTTCCAAATTCTCATAAGTAATGCCCAGGAGTGATTTCCAAATTATCGATAAAATTCACGACGCCACGAAGTTGAGGAGTGAATTTATCTAGAGAATTTGGAAATCAAGAGTGGCATTTGTTAGGACTATTTAACGAATAAAATTAAGCTGTTTACTCTCAAATCGTTATTTAAATATAATTATTTTAAAATATGTATATATTTAATGTAAACGGCGATGTTTGAAAACAAATGAGGAACGATTGGTACGCTTCATTTGCTTCTTTTGTTCGTCACTGCAACCAGATCATATTATTTATTGCCAAAGGAACGCAATATTGTAAGAATGCACTCTAGTGGAGAAAAAATGAAACACATCAAACTGTATATTAATTCATTTCTGATGCCCTATTATGTAAATATGACAATTATATTTTTCTGGAAAAAATGCATTTAAGAAAGAGCAAACAGTGATTTCTTTTTTTTTTTGTGGCATAATCAATTGCTACAAATGTTTTTATATTAACTCCCGCATGCGCTATGTGTTGACATTCATGCACTATATATACAATCTGGTAGCCGTATTTCTTAGTGACTGCAAAATATGCTATGACCTATTCAGAATGTTAAAAAGGAGGTGCTTTCTTTATTATGATAAACTTTAGTTGGTAAATTCTAGGCGAAACACGACTGTCATTGGTTGTAAATAAAAAATAATTGAAACGTGATTGGTCATTGACTCCCATTTGGGGCATGAGTTAAATAGTGTAGATAAATTCACTCGCCCACATTATCCGAATTCCTTTGTTATGTCACCATGCCACATAATGTCAAACCAAGCCCGTCAATATATTAAAAGAGCATCTACATAATATAATATATTTAGGAGTTTTTTCAGCATTTGTAATATTCAATACCAGAAATTAAGAACTGATTCTTAGCTCGAAAAACTTTTAAAGTGGTCACTTTCAGAAATATCACAAATAAAGACTTCTTCGCACAAAGAATAAAAGAAACTGGCCTTGAACCCGTAAAGGTTGATGAAGGGAAGAAGTTAAAATATTTTATGTTCGAAGGCAGCACCAATTAAGGAAGATATTAACAGGGTCCACTCAAACAGAAGGGTCCACATTACCCGAACCTCCCTATACATTTTGACTACTGTGACGTTCTACTAACTGACATAAGTGACGGATTGTCGGACAAACTGCAGCGTGTCCATAATATGTGTATCAGATCCATATTTAATGTTCGAAAATACGATCACATTTCTCCATTATTCCACGAATTGTCATGGCTACATCTAAAAGGGAGAATAAAATCGCATTGTCTAATTTTCCTATTTAAGATTCTACATACTTCGATTCCCAATTATTTATCATCCCGTTTCCAGTATCTATCCTCAAACCATAAATTAAACACAAGATCACAACGTAGTCTCTTGCAACATAGGACATCACATCACTCCATGTCATATACCATCTTCACTTCTCGCAACTGGAATTACCTACCACAAGAAATAAGGGGCTGCCGGACATTGGCATCTTTTAAAAGAAATCTAAATTTATATTTGCTCTAAACTCGACTTCATTATTATCCAGTGTAAGGTATATATAATAATTGGTGTTTCTCGTATAATGTATCATATTTATATTATTATCGTATCATTATTTTTATACCCTATAAAATGTTTGTACATGAAATTTACATTGCTACATGCACGCCGTAGCGTAGTGGTTAAAGCACTGCGCTACAAGCCGGAAGGTCGAGGGTTCGAGTCCCGGTGGGGTCAGGATTTTTAAACTGACCCAAACCTTCTGGCGGCACTATGGCCTTGGGGTCGACTCAGCCTCTAACTGAAATGAGTACCAGACGCTTGTTCTGGGGTAAAGGCGGCCGTCACGCAGGGCTCACAACCCGGCTGACATCAAGTGCCGATTGTCAAGAAAAAGTGGGAGCCTTAACCTCCTACTACCCCAAGGGCCTCCTGAGGCCTGTAGTGGGAACACTTTACCTTTACCTTACATTACTGTATCTTTAACTGTTTATAATTAGTATAGTAGTATATATATTTGTCAAATATTTATTTGTATTTGTGCTGGTTGAGTGGAAGAGAGGGCCTTATGGCCTCAACTCTGCCAGAATAAATAAAGTATTATTATTATTATTATTATTATTATTATTATTATTATTATTATTATTATTATTATTATTATAAAATAGAATACTTTTATGTGGAATCTTATAACAGAGATGTGAAGTGCAATATTTTAACAACACTAGAGCAATTTAATAACTGAATGTACATCATTTACTTTATGAACGATGTACTTTGTTCAATTTCCTGAGAGCATCACTTGACCTATTTCTGTGAAATTCACTAAAGTAGGACAGCAGGGAAGTAAGAAGATGAAATAAGACCTATATTACATCTTCAATAACTACATGTAAGGAATCGATACGAAATTGCCATAGCTGTAACAGACTTCCAATCAAATATCATTACGGATTATCCGAGAGCAATCTGAAAATGTATTCCACACGTACATTTTAGCTCCAAATAACTGATAAAACTTTTTCTGCAAGAAAATGCAAATTACATGAAATGTTCAGTAATGTAGGGCAATTCTAAACCATTTCCGGGGTTTCAGAAAATCTATTGTATAGTAAATGTATATAAAATCAGACACTCAGAATATTTTGTCCACTGATTTATTGTTGTACTGTAACAATATTAACAAAACATTTTAATCATCTGAGTGTTTCTATCTTTAGCGACCTCATTCTTTGTGTTCTGAAGCAATACTATATTCCTAGCTAACTAACTCACTGACGCTATCGAATTCATAGGTTCACGGCCGCGCGAATATCAGCTCTACATACATCCCTATCCAGGGGATATTTTCCAATCATCTCCTGTATAATATATTTCCCTCAAATCATGGTTAATGATATTTCCTGTCTCATTCTTGGTCTAGCAACTAGGCGTTTTCCTTCTGGTTTTCTTACAAGAAGTTTCGATGCACCTCTTTCATTCCCCATTCGTTCAATATGTCCTGCCCATCGCAGTCTACGAGACTTAACTGTTCTTATTAGGCCTATATCTCGTTTCCTATAAAGATCTTGTCTCTTCATCTCTCTTTTTTCCAAAATTTTTCCTCAGAATATTATTCTCAAATAATCGTAAACTTTTTTCCTCCCTTAAAGTAAGATTCGTATTTCGGATCCATATAATATAACAGGGAGAATAAGAGATCTATATATTTTCATTATAACTTTTTTTGAGAGAAGTTGAGACTACAAGAGTCCCTGTAATGCAAAATGCATGCATTTTCCAGAATTGAGCCTATGTTTAATTTCTTTGTGATATATCATTCTTATGTCAAATGGCAACCGCTGTGGTCTCGAGGGTAGCGTGTTGCCTTGTCACGTAGCGGGCCCGGATTCGATTCCCGGTCGGGGCAGGCTCCTGGGTGATGTTTTTTCGGTTTTTTTTTCTCACCTGTAAGACAAATGTCAGGAAGCCTAGGGCCCAACGGTCCCCGAAAATCATCCGGCCATCGTCATCATCCTTATCATTATCATCATCATCCTTCACCGATGTGGAAAGCAACACCTAGTAAATCTGCAAAGCATAGCATGAAAATGCTATGGTTACAGTGAGAAACCTGCCCTCGGACAGAATTACTATTGATGATTGGATATTTTCAATTATGACGCGTTTTGAGAGAAGTTGAGACAAGACTCCCTGTAATGCAAAATAGTATGCAGTTCCAGAATTGAGCCTAAGTTTTAATTCCTTTGTGCATCTCTTTCTTATTTGAATTATTGTTACTAGGTATTTGCATTCAGTCCACTTCTTGAAAATATCCCTCATTTTGTCATTAGCTAGCCCTATCTGTTTTCGTTATACTGTAATGTTATTCTGTCTGTGATCACTATATTTAAATTTATTGATGTTCTTCCAGTCCCAATGTATTAGTGACACTCAATAGAGTATGTGTGTTGGCCGTTATTATCTCCTCGCTGTCGGCGAATAATACTACATCCTTCAGCATAAACTAACTTACTTACTTATTACTTCACTGGCACTATCGAACCCGTAGGTTCATGGCCGCCGAGCCGCGCGGACATAAGCTCTCCATACATCCCTATCCTGAAGCTAATCCTCTCCAATCATTACCCTGTATAATCTACTTCCCCTCAAATCATAGTTAATGTTATTCTCCCACCTCATTCTTGGTCTACCAACTGGGCGTTTTTCCTCTGGCTTTCCTGCTAGAAGCTTCCATGCAAGTCTTTCATTTCCCATACGTGCAACATGTCCTGCCCATCGCATTCTACGAGACTAAAATAATAATGGAATCTAATTTCTTTTTTATTTGTGGTTGAAATTCGATTGTTCTTATTATCTCTTGCTTTCTATAAAGACATGAAGTTTTATTGTTATTCAAGCCTTCTCCATTCACCTGTCTGTTCATCTCTCTTTGGTCCAAAAATTTTCCTAAGTACTTTATTCTCAAATACCTGTAATTTCCTTTCCTCCTTAAAGTAAGAAGTCCATGTTTCGCACCCATATAATATAACTGGTAGAATAATAGTTTTATATATTTTCAGTTTAACGTTTTTTGAAAGGAGTTGGGACATCAAGAGCCTCGGCAATGCATAATAGCACGCATTTCCAGAATTGAGCCTATGTTTGTGCATCTCATTCCTATTTGTGATCATTGTTCCTAGGTATTTGAATTCAGCTACTTCCTCAAAATTCTCCTCATTTGTTATTAGCTGACCATTTCCATTATATAATGTATTTCTACGTGTGACCATATATTTAGTTTTATTAATATTTACTTCCAGTCCTAATTTCTTAGTGTTACTCAATAGTGTGTGCGTGTTTGTCCTTTAGTATCTCCTTGCTATCGGCCAATAGTACTACATCATCAGCATAAACTAACAGCTTATTAATACCATTGAGTTTAAGCCTTCCTCATTGTCTAAAGATTTAATGGCATGCTCTAATACCAAATTAAATAGTAGAGGAGATAGCGCATCTCCTTGCTTCAACCCATTCTGGATTTCAAAAGTGTCTGAAAACTGTTTGCCTAAACTAAAAGCTTATAAATATAATTGAAATATTTTGTTACCATAATCTCCAATCAATTAAAAATTCAATATCATTATTAAATTAATTTATTCTCGCTGATTTTATCTTGAATTCAAGTACCGACAACCTATGTCATAAACATCTATATTGTTGTTCCTATTTGAATGTTGTTAATATAGTGATGAACTATATATCCCGGTATGGTACGTAAACAAAGCATTAACAATAATACTAACTAACCAACTCACTGGCACTATCGAACCCATAGGTTCATGGCCGCGCGGACATAAGCTCTCCATACATCCCTATCGTATGCCAATGTTTTCCAATCATTCCCTGTATAATCTACTTCCCTCAATCATAGTTACATGTTATTCTCCCCCCTCATTCTTGGTCTACCAACTGGGCGTTTTCCCTCTGGTTTTTCCTACAAGAAACTTCCATGCACGTCTATCATTCCCTATTCATGCCACATATCCTGCTCATCGCAGTCTACGAGACTTCTGTTCTCATTATATCTGGCTTCCTATACACACCATGTAATTCATTGTTATGCAGTCTTCTCCATTCACCTGTCTGTTCATTTCTCTTTGGTCCAAACATTTTCCTTACTTTACTTTACTTTTGTGGGCCTCTCCACTTTTCAGCGGTTACCCTGTATTCCCATTCGCCATTCTTGCCGATCACGCCATTCATCCTCCTCCAGACCTCGGTCGTTCATCAATCTATGGATCTCTCCTCTCCAAGTTGTTCTTGGCCTGCCCCGTTTCCTTCTACCAGAAGGTGACCATTCCAAAAGAGTTTTGGGCCACCTATCATCCTCCATTCTCCTGACATGGCCATACCACTGAAGAGCTCGTCTTTCGATCCTTTCCACCACTGTCTCCTCCATATCCATCATCTGCCTCACTTCTTCATTTCTTCTTCTTTCCAACCTGGACACCCTGGCACTGCGTCTTATTCCATCCATCTCCACTGCCAAGATCTTAGTTTTTTGTCCCTCTACCAAAGTCCCATCCCTCAGCACCATAAGTCATTATGCTTTCCACAACAGACTTCAAAATCCTCTTCTTCGTGTGGTTTGATATGGTCCTACTCCACAGTACTCCATTCAACATTTTTATGGATCTTCGTGCTTGTACTAACCCGCTATCTACTTCAGCTTTACAACTCCCTGATTCATCAATAAGTGATCCCAAATATTTAAATTTTTTAACAGCTCTAATAATTCCTTGGGATAGGGATATATCTCGTCCACTTCCTCCTACTACAAGATATTCAGTTTTTTCCATGTTTACTCTTAATCCTCCTATTTAAAAAGCATTTAGAAGTTTTCTCATCATGTATTTCACATCCTCACGACTCTGAGCTATCAACACTTGATTGTCTGCAAATAATAAGGAATGTATTGTGCCACCTTGGACTGGTACTCCCATGCCTCCACAATATCGATTCCACTGCTCCAATATATGCTGGATGTATATTTTGAACAGAGTAGGGGACATACTACAGCCCTGTCGCAGGCCTTTAGTAGTTCTGAATGGAGAGGATATCATCTTAACCCACTTTAACCGAAGCCTGACACTGCTGGTACAACCGTCGGACAAGTGAAATCGTTGGTAAAATCGATACCAACATCAACCATTGCATCCCAAAGTTGGTTGATTGCCACTGAGTCATAGCCCTTTTCTAAATCAACAAATATCAAATGAATTTCCTGGCCCTTAGCATGTGATTTTCCTAAGAACTTTATTCTCAAATACTTGTAATCATCTTTCCTCCCTTAAGCATTTAACAGAATTAATGATGAAATTCAGAGAACTTTATTCTCAAATACTTGTAATCATCTTTCCTCCCTTAAAGCATTTAACAGAATTACATGATGAAATTCAGAGAACTTTATTCTCAAATACTTGTAATCATCTTTCCTCCCTTAAAGCATTTAACAGAATTACTTGATGAAATTCAGAGAACTTTTTTAATGTTTCGTTTAAACTGCTTCAACGAAAGAGGGAAAACTATTGAAGAATGTTACAGGCAAATTGTTTCAATAATCTATAGTCATATATATATATATAATTTATGTAGTCAGATGCAACTTTGCAGACATTCATTACATATAAAATAAAAAGTATATTACAGTGCGAGGCTCGGAAATGATTTTTACAGAAGTGAGGATATGATTAAAAACCTAGCAATTAGATAGTATAACTATCCACAGGATTGATGATTGGGGCAAGAGGTACTGTACCAAGGATTTTTAGCTAAATTTTTGGAATTACTTACACTTGGATCGCTAGTGTATCTTTCTAAAAATGCCATCGCCGCCATTAGATGATCAATTTCAATTTTAAAAAAACATATTTACAAAATCTCTACTTTACAGAATATATTTCAACTATAATTTGAAATGTTTTAAGGTGTTTATAAAATCTATTTAATCAATTTCGAAAGTTAATTGTCTGTACCACTTTGTCCTTGAGGCAATCCTCTAATGAAGAAAGTTTTATATAATAAAAAAAGTCATATTCTCATCCAAATTCTTCAACTTAATCACATTTTTTTTGTTCATCTTCAATTAATTCAGCTGTCATCTTCTGTACGCTTTCAAATATGATACGATATCTACTTTCGCTACTTTTCAAGCTTCTGAATTCCTACATTCCTACTTACCTGGCGTCCAGATTTGAGAAGTTATCCTCCTACCACAATATTGACACTAGGTCACAAGATAGCAGTCTGCTAACAATTCCTCTTCATAGCACTTCCTCCTATTCTACTTCCTTCACAGTAGCCTCCCGCCCGCTCCTGGAATCTCCTTCCTCAAGATATCAGGGGTTGCCGCACACTTGGCACCTTTAAGTCACGCTTATAGATTACCTGTTGTCTAATAATTAAATTTTTCTCTATTTATTTAATTTTATACTATGTCATTAATCTTTTTCCTCGTTTTTTATATATTTTGTACATATTATTATTTTAATTCGTTAAATTATAGAGTAAATCAAAATACATTATAAATATTAAATTGTATTGTATTCATAACTTGTAATCGTTTATATATATATATTGTAATTTAGATTTAAGACTTTTCTTTTGTATTTTTTTTTAAACCTGGTTGAGTGGTAGACAAGGCCTTAAGGCCTTAACTCTGCCAGGTAAAATAAAGCTATTATTATTATTATTATTATTATATTACATTTATGTTATTATATACGAAGGATAAAGTTAAATCAACATTATTGTGCAATAATGCTAACAATTGTCTTGCAAATGTTTAACAGGTAGTAGCAAATATTTGTTCCTGATGGTTGTATAACTGGAAGCCCAGCAGGCGAACTAATGTAACATGCAATATGGGAAATTACTTGGTTTTGTTTGGTGAATAATGAATACTTTCAACTTGCTATTCCATCCTTATTTCATGAGCCCTCAGGGTATGCTGGAATGAAACATTCCACTTCTCTTTTCACACTTATTAAAACAAAAAATACATTTGTTTTTGTTAGGAACTTCTACCTGCCCTTTTCACATTTATAAAACACTACAGGTATTAGAGCTTTGTATATTTTTTATTAATGACTTCTTTAGAAATGTGAGAAGGGATTCAAACATGTAGCTCTGAGCCATTTTTAAACTCTACATATGGTATATAATAATAATAATAATAATAATATAATAATAATAATATAATAATAATAAATAAACAGTAAAAAATAGTAATATTAGTAAGAACAGTAATAGTAGTATTAATAATAACAGAAATAATAGTATTAATAATAACAATAATAAAATTAATAATATTTTATTCATTTATATACATATTTTCAATGTTTTCACATCTATCTGTGCATAAAGTATAATTTTCCTTCTCCACTCGTCTCTATTCATCCACTCCATGTCTTCAGTCCTCTTGATCTCATTCCAGTTCTTATTTCTTGCATCCACGAGTTTCAGGTCTGTCTTTCCTTCTTCTTCCAGGTGGACATCATTCCATTGTTTTTCTGGGTACTTTTTCGTCTTGCATTCGTCGTACATGCCCATACAAATTTAATTGCTTTTATCTTGTATATAATCTACTACTGAATATCTAATTTTCAATTTTTGTCGTATTATAGGCTATGGTATTTTTTTATAAATTTGAACATCTTGCTGTCTCTCCACAAGAAATCCATTTCCATAGACATAAGTTTTTTGCTGTAGTTTTTTGTTGACTTTTCAAACTTCAGCTCCATATGTGGACAGTATTTCTCACTATTGAATTACATTTATTATATTTATATAAAGTATAACAATATAACACTAATAATAACAACAATATTAATAACATTAATAAAAACAATAATAAAAACAACATTAATAAAACAATAATAAAAACAACATTAATAAAAACAATAATAACAGTAATATTAATAATAATATTAACTACAATAATAACTGCAATAACAACAAGCAATGATAACAAAACAATAATAATATTATTATTATTAATAATAATAATAATTTTCTATTTATAGAGACACCAGGAAATGTCGAAAGACAACCTGGGGCAATTGCAAATAATATATATATATATATTGGCATAGTTAAGTCCATAAGGCGCCTTCTCTTCCATTCAACCAGCACAAATACAAATAAATATTTGACAAATGTACATATACAGTCCACCGCTGTGGTCTCGCAGCGGGCCCGGGTTCGATTCCCGGCCCGGACAGGCTCCTGGGTGAGATTTTTTCGAGGATTTTCCTCACCTGTAAACACAAATGCCAGGAAGATTAGGGCCCAACGGTCTTCGAAAGTCATCCGGCCATCATCATCCTTATTGTTATCATCATCATCTTTGACCGATGTGTAAAGCAACGGGAAGCTACCAGACCTATATTTCCCTAGTAAAGCTGCAAAGCGTAGCATGAAAATGCTATGATTGCAGTGAAAGACCTGCCCTCGGGCAGAATTACTACGGATGGATACATATACACTATACTAATTTAAAGAGTCAAAATATATTAAATGTTGCAATGTAAAATTCATGCACAGATAACATTGTATACGATAATAACAATAAAAATACTTATGAGTGATAATTGATGATAGGCCTAGATAATAATATGAAAAATAATACGAGAAACACGAATTAACAAATATTATGTCTAAAATAATATTGGACACTCTATCATCAGTCATCCCGACACATGCCCTAATCCTTCCATTCTTCTTATTTTGAAATTTAGTATAGACCACATGTATTTAGTAGACCGCGGTGAACTAGTTGGTTATGTTCTTTACATCTGGCACCGAGTGTCGCGATTTCAAACCCGGCCGGGATCTATGGATTTTTTAAGATGAAAAATATCCAAGAAACAAGTCCTCCGGGAGGAACTTTAAGCCGTGGATCCCAAGTCTGAAGATTTTCAGGTTCGTAAAATTTCTTAACCCTGAATGAAGAGGGCCTCTAAGCAAAATTTACCGACCTTTTTTTTTAATTCTAGTAGATTAGTTGCCAGATGTCCCACTGAATTGGTATATTGATCACATGTCATTAATGACATCTTGGGGAAATAAGTGCAACTAAATTACTTCTTCTAATAACTCCTAAGAAAGGAGAAGCTAAAGCCCAGCATTGGACTGTTATGCCATTGTAGATATAGTAGACATGTATTTAATTCTGAGTTTTGATTTTGTTGTTACATGCAAAGAATTTATATTTATTTTACTTTAGAATAGTGAAATAAATATATAAATGTGTGGAAATATTGTGACGCCCTCACGTATATCGTCGCTTGCATAGAAAATTTCCTGCTGGCTTTTGTGATCTTTACCTCAAGGAATATGTAAATGCGAAATTTTTCCATGTATGTGTTTCTGAGTTTTGATTCTTTCTATATGATGTGCATCAGTTTTGTTACAAATAATTTTATGGTGTGTCATAGAGAAGTAAAAATTCATGTATGAAACTGTAAATTAAATATTACAATTTACAGGTATAACTTATCTGCGTTATCTACAATGGCGTAGACCGATGTTGAACTTTAGCCTCTTCATTTGTTAGTAGTTACTAGACCATAGATGTCATGAATGGTATGCGGCCAACATACTGATACAATGAGACATCTAGCGGGCAAGTTAGGTATTACTATGACTATTTAACTCATGCTCCAAATGAGAGTCAATGACCAATCAACATTTAAATTATGTTTTATATTACAACCTATCACAGTCGTGTTTCTCCTCGAATTTATCATCCGAGGCTTATCATATTAAAGAAAGGTCCTCCTTTTTAACATTCTGAATAAGTCATAGCATTATTTTGCAGTTACAGACCCTCCAAGAAATACGGCTTCTGTCTATATATATATATATATACTCGTATATATATAGTGCATGAATGTCAGCAAAAAGCGCATGCGGAAGATAATGTAAAAACATTTGTAGCAATTGATTGTACCACAAAAAAATAAAGGAATCACTGTTTGCACTTTCTTAAACGAATTATTTTGCAGGAAATTACGTTGCAGAAAAATATAATTGGCATATTTACATCATAGGACATCAGAAATTAATTAATACCTATAATGTTGGTTATAAATTTCTCCACTAGGGTGCATTCTTACAATATTGCGATCCTTTGGCAATAAATAATATGATCTGGTTGCAATGATGAACAAAAGAAGCCAATGAAGCGAACAAATCGTTTCTCATTTGTTTTCAAACAATCGCCGTTTACATTAAATATATAAATATTTTAAAGTAACTATAGTTAAATAATGATTTGTGAGTAAACAGCTTAATTGTATTCGTTAAATAGTCCCAACAAATGCCACTCTTGATTTCCAAATTCTCTAGATAAATTGGAAATCACTCGTGGCATCACTTATGAGTTGACTATTTAACTCATGCCCCAAATGAGAGTCAATGACCAATCACATTTCAATGATTTTTTTTATTTACAACCAATCACAGTCGTGTTTCGCGTAGATATTTACCAACTAAAGTTTATCATAATAAAGAAAGCGCCACCTTTTTAACATTTTGAATAGGTCATAGCATAATTTTGCAGTGACTGACCCTCTAAGAAATACGTTGAATATAGAAAATAATGAACACATTCTTTCGACTTACACATTTGATAATCGTGTGTACAATAATTGTGTTTTTAAATACTGATTTTACTGAATTATTTCCGAAAAAAGTGAATTAATAACCTATAATGTTGGTTGTAATATACAGTTTGATGTGTTACATTTTTTCTCCACAAGGGCGCATTCTTACAATATTACGATCCTATTATTCTATAAATAGTATGCTCAAGTTGCAGTGATGAACAAATGAAACATATCCAAACATTTGTCACTTGTTTTCAAACATCGCCGTTTATTTTAAATATATACATATTTTAAAATAACTATATTTTAATAATGATTTGTAAGTAAACAGCTTAATTTGAATCGTTAAATAGTCCTAACAAATGTCACTTTTGTTTTCCAAGTCCTGTAGATAAATTTGGAAATCCCTCGTGAAATTACTTATGATGATAAGGTCGGTACATTTTGCTTAGAGGTATTTTTATTCAGGCTTAAGGTTCTTTTACGAGCTATAAAATCTTCATACTCGGAACCAACGGTTTTAAGTCTCTCCCGGAAGACTTGCTCCTTGGATTTTTCCATCCTAAAAATAAATCCATCTACCCCGGCCAGGTTTAAACCCGCGACCCATGGAACCAGAGATATGGAACTGTAAATGAAATATTATATTTACTGTTATAACATATCAGTTAGCGTTATAGAGCGGTTAACATTCGAATATCGTATTATAGATTGCGCAAAACTATTCGCAAATTTACCATTGATAAATTATATTTTTTGCGCGATAGTGTGTTTTGTCGTACTTACAGCAGTGGGGACCATGATTGTAATTTCAACTTCCTAAATCTCGGGGTTGCCAATCTAAATAACTATACCGTAATATTAAATATTACAAACTACGTGTGGGAAGTATATTGCCTCTATGTATACTATGTACAATGTATATACAAAAATATATCCAAAATAAGGTAGTGTTAACATACATTATACGAAGCAAATCACTGCATTTTAAATGAACTGAACTTTATTTGAAACAATATAAAACAATAAATACGTACTTGCCGTCATTTTATCACTGATTGGTGTCACGGCCTGTTGTATTTACTAATAAACATTGCCCACACTGTTAACGTTAGTCGGTTGTTTATAATGAACACAAATATTTCCAACAAAGATGTTATTATTTTACTATATTTTATTATTTTGAAAACACCTTCGCGCAAAAAATAATGTACAACACTCGTCTGTGAAGTGTTTTACAGAATCTCGGAAACGTTCCTCCCTTCTGTAAATACCACTTCCCAACCTTGCATCATAATATACTATTATTTTGTTTGCTATGTAGAAAGAAATGTGTATTTCCTAAATCAGCAAGATTAGTCCATGAATTAGATTTCCTGAGGAATTTGCTTAATTTAGTTCCTGCGCGATGATCCATTTAAAATATATTACGCTTCCAATAAGAATACTTTTTTTTTAAGTTTGTCCAATGTCAATATTGTTGTTTTATTTTTTGTTCTGAACTGCATATTCTTTTGTCAGTTCAGCTGAATCTAATTTGATTGTTTCCTTGTGTTATAAAATCAATTTCAATAAGGAATTTCCCAAGCTGTTAATGTTGTTCTCTCAATTCAATGCAGGTTTAATTAAATAAAATCCGTCTAGAATGTAGCAAATAAAAAGTGAAGAAAAAAGAGATAGAAAAAAACATAAATATAATTCTGCAGTGGCTGAATAAATAAATTTCCCTCTAATATATAACATCTGTCAGTGCTAATAAAATATTATGAATTCAGTTCCATTAATTAAATTGCGAAAATTCCATCAGCATTTTAATTAAACAATCACGGACCGATGTAAACGATTAAATTCAAAGCCTACACGTAGGTAAATTATATAATTTAACGTGCTGAATTATTAATAACATAATATTGATTAGAATTATCTAAGCTGCAGAATAATTCGATCAAATAATCCATTTGAATTCGCTAAAATAAATTGCACACAAATATTTCATATGTGGAATGTTAATTACTGATAGAATATATGAATATTCTCTCTCTCTCTCTCTAATTACTATTTCTCGATGAACATTCAGTTAATTAAGGTTTAATTTTTAATTAAACACCCAGTGTCATAGAAAAATTATTTTCTTTTTCCTTAGTTTAATCGGCCGTTCTCTGCCACTATGTCATCAGTGAATATTCAATCTGAAAACAGGTGTAGTAGTAATGGAATTTATTGCCTTTTTTTTAAAGAAAGGAAATATATTTTCATTTACATTGTGCAAGTGCATTACTTTTTCATGAATAAAACACTTACTCACTGGCACTATCGAACCCGTAGGTTCATGGCCGAGCGGACATAAGCTCTCCATACATCCCTATCCTGAACTAATGCTTTCCAATCATTCCCTGTATAATATCCGATTGAGGGTCTTTCCACTTTTCAGCGGTTGCCCTTTTACCAGCCGGCTACTGGCCCTTCACATCCACATGTGTCAATCACAGAGGTAGATGATCAACAGCCAGTGTAGGGGTGACATGTGGTTAGCATGTCGAGTCCCCCAGCCGTTATAGCTGATTCCTCAACCTGGAGCCGTTACTTATTGTAGCTACCCAATTGCCTCACGATGCTGGGTGGGCACCGGTCCCATACTGGCCGAAATACCATGAGAAAATTTCTTCCCCCATGGAGACTCGAACCAGCGCAAGTCCCGTAGCTCTGCGTCAAGGCTTCCTACTTTAACCGCTCGGCTACGGCGCGGGACCTATATAATCTACTTCCCTCAAATCATAGTTTGTTATTCTCCAACCTCATTCTTGGTCTACCAACTGGGCGTTTTCCCTCTGGTTTTCCTACATGAAGCTTCCATGAACGTCTTTTATTCCCCATTCGTGCCACATGTCCTGCCCATCCCAGTCTACGAGACTTAACTGTTCTCATTATATCTGGCTTCTTATAAAGACCATGTAATTCACTGTTATGGTAGTCTTCTCCATTCACCTGTCTGTTCATCTCTCTTTGGTCCAAAAATTTTCCTAAGAACTTTATTCTCAAATACTCTTAAACTCCTTTCCTCCCTTAAAGTAAGAGTCCATGTTTCGCACCCATATAATATAACTGGTAGAATAATAGTTTTATATATTTTCAGTTTAACTTTTTTTTTAAGGAGTTGGCACATCAAAAGTCTCTGCAATGCATAATAGCACGTATTTCCAGAATTGAGCCTATGTTTAATTCCTTTGTGCATCTCATTCCTATTTGTGATTATTGTTCCTAGATATTTGAATTCAGCCACTTCCTCAACATTTCCCTCATTTGTCATTCGCTGTCCATTTTCATTATATAATGTATTTCTACGTGTGACAAAATATAAAAATAGACATATGAATATATAAATAAAGTCCACCGTTGTGGTGTCGAGGTAGCGTGTTGCTTTGTCACAACGGGCCCGGGTTCGATCCCCGGTGGGGACACGTTTCCTGGGTGATGTTTTTTTCGGGGTTTTTTCCTCACCTGTAAGACAATCGTCAGGAAACTTTAAGCCCTCAGACCAATAGCAGTATATCAAAGAACAGACAAAAACATAACACAGAAATAAGACAACAACTAAAAGTAGAGGAACTAAACACAACAATAGTGAAATACAGAACAAACTGGAAAGAAGACTTGCCAAGGATGACTGAGAATAGAATACCAAAAGCAGCATACAGCTATTCACCAAGAGGAAGAAGAAATTTGGGAAGACCAAAGAAAAGATGGAAAGAGCAGCAATTTGGAGCCGGAACAGGCTAGTAAATAAGCCTAAACCGTGGAGAAGAAGAATATCCATCCTCATCACACTGTATATTATTGATTGTCTTTTACGGTCTCACTTACCAAAACATGGAATTCCCTTCCGACCTATGTCAGAGACTGTCAAACTATAACATCCTTGAAAAACAAATTAAATAATTATTTAATAGCAAACTAACTTATACACCTCACGGATAGTATTCTTTTAACAATTAATACATTTAATTATCATAAGTAATGCCACGAGTGATTCCAAATTATCCATAAATTCACGACTCAGGAAGTGAGGAGTGAATTTATCTAGTGAATTTGGAAATCAAGAGTGGCATTTGTTAGGACTAATTAACGAATAAAATTAAGCTGTTTACTCACAAATCATTATTTAACTATAGTTATTTAAAATATTTATATATTTAATGTAAACGGCGATGTTTGAAAACAAATAAGAAACGATAGGTACGCTTCATCGGCTTCTTGTGTTTATCACTGCAACCAGATCATACTATTTATTGCTAAAGGAACGCAATATTGTAAGAATGCTCTCTAGTGGAGAAAAAATGAAACACATCAAACTGTATATTAATTCATTTCTGATGTCGTATGATGTAAATATGACTATTATATTTTTCTGGATTATTACCTGGGAAAAAAACATTTAAGAACGTGCAAACAGGGGTTTCTTTTTTGGTGGTATAATAAATTGCTACAAATGTTTTTATATTAACTCCTGCAAGCACTATGTGTTGACATTTATGCACTGTATATACAATCTGGTAGCCGTATTTCTTACAGGCCCAGTCACTGCAAAATAATGGTCAGACCTGTTCAGAATATCAAAAAGGAGGAGCATTCTTTAACATGGTAAACTTAACTTAACACTGATAAATATTTCGTGAAACACGACTCTGACTGATTGTAAAACAGAAATCATTGAAACGTGATTGGTCATTGCCTCCCATTTGGGGCATGAGTTAAATAGTCTATGAAAATAATATTAAGATTAACAAATATTTTCTTTTGTTTTGTTTTAAATATTGTACAAACGTAAAATTAGTTTTCTATATCTCATTATTTTTCTTTGTTTTTTTATATACATTAGACAGGGAGAATTTAATATGTCTTGCTTGTATACATTTTATTATTAGTTTTAGTCTTAATTTTAACTAACATTAACTGGTTGCATTATAGTTTGCAATATAATAGATATCTTTTTGATCAAATTTTTATTTAGTATTTAATATTAGAGTTCATTGAGATTGTTATATTCTCATGTAATATATGTCTGTTCTGGTGAGTGGAAGATAAGGCCACATGGCCTTAACTCCACCAGGCTAAATAAATCTAATCTAATTATTATTATTTTTGATAAGAAGAACATTTTAAAAAATACCATCCTCTCTAATGTTTGCACGGATATTAGCTCCTCCTCACCCTCAAGACGTGAACCACATTCCTTATTATAGGATAATAATAGCCTGTAATACGGTACTCGTGGAAAGTTTTTCTGCCTGGAAATTGTGTGTAGAGGAGTTGACTGAACCTCTTATTCCGGAATTTAGATTGCATGAGTGTTGGAGAAGTTTGTAAATCCCTGGTATAACTTAGAGAATTGGCGTTATTTTGCAAAGTAATTAATCTTGCTACCGAGTTAAGAAATTCATTTCGTAGATCAATGGTTTACCAGTTAATCCCTGAATAAATTAGGTTGGAACACCACGATGGATATTAAGTGGGTATTGGGGATAAAAACTAATAATAAAGGAGAAATGCGCACTAACCGTGTAGATATTACATGTAAAGCGCTCAATTGTCTTTGCTATAATCGCTGATTGATTTAAGTCGTTTTTTGCAATTTAGAATCTGGTATTTTTCACACTTTTCTGAACACAAAACACATATACACTTGTCATAAGGTTCATGAAATGTCTTACTGCAGTATATCTTGTGATGGAAGCCATTGTCTGCCAATCTGGTGACATGACGCGTTTTACAGTTTGAATCTGTCCATCGTCTGTCTTACATCGCACAGGTCGTATAGAATACCGATAGATTTATTCTCTTAAAGGTCTTGTAAAAGTACATTATAGGCCTTACAAGATGGCAGGAGTAGTGTTGTCCGCAGATCGTCTTACTAAAAAAGTATCTCTGGTGAATTCACGTAGACTTTCACGGCTGGAGTTGCTATGATGATCTTGAAGAAGATTTTCGGGCTGTAGGCCGTGGTCGTGAGGCTTGTAGTTCCCCTTGTAGGGGAACTACAAGCCTCACAAGCCTCACGACCACGGCCTACAGCCCGAAAATCTTCTTCAAGATCATCATATCTCTGGTGAGTTCATAAGCCTGCTTAGATCTCGTACTCGGTGATACTCCAAATAGTCTCTTGAGATATTGGATAAAAACTAATGCAAGCCTAGTTAATTTCTACTGATACGAATATAATATACTCGTATCTTTGCTCTATGTTTTTTTAAGTTATATTTGAATTCACAAAATAACAGAACAAAATGGATTGATGATATCTGCGAGAAAACAAAAATTATGGCATTTCAAGGTGTAGATCCTGTTCAGAAGTACAACTCTACGATGTTGTGCATTATATGGATGCGAAACATGGACTCTTACATTAAGGGAATAAAAGTTATTCCGAGTATTTGAGATTAAAATACTTATGAACATTTTCGGTCCAAAGAGAGATGGACAGACATATTAATGGAGAAGATTACATAACAGTGAGCTACATGGTCTTTACAGAGAGCCACATATAATAACAGTTAAGACTCGTATACCGCGATGGACAGGGCATGTGACACGAATGGGGAATGAAAGAGGTGCATGGAAACTTCTAGCAGGAAAACCAGAGGGGAAAACGCCCAGTTGGTAGACCATGAATGAGGTGAGAGATAAAATTAACCATGATTTGAGGAAGTAGATTATACAGGGGATGATTGCAAGATATTAGCTCAGGATAGGGATGTATGGAGAGTTTATGTCTGCGCGGCCATGAACTTACAGGTTCGGCAGTGCCAATGAGCTAGTTATTTATAAAAGCATTTTAAATATTGTTATATCAAAAATGTCCACCGCTGTGGTCTCGAGGTAGCGTGCTGCCTTGTTACGCAGCGGGCCCGGGTTCGATCCCCGGTCGGGGCAGTTTTTCTGAATGAGGTTTTTATCGGGGTTTTTCCTCACCTGTAAGATATATGTCAGGAAAACTTTAAGGCCTAAACGGTCCCCGAAATCGTATGGCCATCATCATCAACATCCTTATCATTACCATCATCATCCTTCACAGGTGTGGAAAGCAACGGGAAGCTACCACACCTACACAAATCCCTAGTAAAGCTGCAAGCATAGCATGAAAATGCTATGATTGCAGTGAAGGACCTGCCTTCGGGCAGAATTACTATGGATGGATATAAAAATATCAAACAACAAAACTTCATACAACTTATATTTTGCAGATGAATAATTGTTAATTGCACAAGATTATGAAGATTTAGAATATATCACTAGAAAATTAATAGAAGAATATGAACATTGGGGATTAATTTTGAACATGAAAAATAAATTATCAATTGGTGAACAAGAACAAAATTTAATTTTGGAGATTGGAGAAACAATAAATTATCTTGTAGTGAGATCACATATTTAGGAATTAAAATAAATAAAAATGGAAGTTATGAAGAGGAAATAAGAAATAGAAATAATAAAGGAAAATTTGCAATTGCTTGCCTTAATGGAATATTGTGGAATAGAAATATAAGTAATACAAATAAAATGAATATATATATCATACAATTGTTAAAAGCATAATTACTTATGGAGCAGAATTTTGGCAAAAACAAATAAGTATCTTTTGACAACGGAAATGGATTTTATACGAAGGGCAGCAAGAATTTCAAGAAGAAAAAAATTATGGAACTCAGTTATAAGGGAGAAAATTAAGATTGAAGACATTATTTTAGATTATATTAAAACTGAAAAATTACGATGTTACAGACATGTCCAGCAAATGGAAGAGGATCAGCTACCAAAATCAGTTTTGGAAAGGAAACCTGAGGGAAGACGAGTTAGGGGAAGACCTAAAACCTCCTGGAGTCACGGAATATATTTATACATAAAGGAGAAACATCTACAATCAGGAGATTGGATAGACCGACAAAATTGGCTATTGGGAATCGGACGATATCAAAGGCATTAATCAACCGATGATGATCGATATAAAAATATCATCTTCTTCTTCTTCTTCAAGTTATGGGCCTGTTGGCCCGTTCCGCTCCCCGGTGCACTATATGCTGCAGGCGCAGGTCATCTTCCCAACGACGTTTTGGTCTTCCTACATTTCTTCGGCCTAGAGGCCTAAAATGAAGAAGCTGCTTTGATAAACGATTATTTGGCATTCTTTGTATAGGTATGTTCAAACCAATTATGTTTATATCTGTGTATTCTCTCGAACTAAAAATAGCAAGTATCTGATTCGTCTTGCTGAGGTATTCGCTTAGTTTGCGCATTTCTTGCGTGACGGACTTCAATTTCTGTGAGTGTATGTACATAATTAAATAGAACTCATAAAAAGTTTTGTTGTGTTTATTATGGTCCAAGGCCACTCAGTATATATCTCATAAAACAAAGTCACATAAATATGCATCAAAGGAGCGGAGAAATTCTCCTCACATAGCGGAGGATCCTCAAGCTAACCTCATAGTTAGCATCCCCCTCGTAATTTCATTCCCTTCTTCAACCCCTTGGCTTTAATTCCTTAACAAGAGAGTTAAAAGTCTTTAGGGAGAGAAATGCCGCCATACCTCAAGCTTTTGTGACGTCATCTAATCTGCTTTAACCGGCGCCATCGTCTCTTGTTGTCCTCTGGAACTTGGCGCCACAGCGATGCTGGTGGAAATAAAATAAATAAACAAACAGTGGCCTTGTTTATTCGATTGACAGGAAATTAAATTACCTATTACCTTTGCTCAATAAATCAAATGACAGTAATCGAGTTTAGTTGAAGGTTTATTTAGGGGAGATAATGAAAAAGTGAAAGGAGGGTTGTGAAATGCTAATGTGTAATGGAATCAGATTGAAAACCTGTTTATGTGACTGCTAAGTAGCCTGTTGGATTCTGTCACTGTTAAGTCTTTGTTATTTAATTTTATTTATTCGTCATTTAACACCTCATGTAGTACGCACGTGGAATATTTGTTCTGTAGGCCTGTAATATATCCTACTGGTATGTCTATAGTCCACCGTTATGGTTTCGAGGTAGCGTGCTGCCTTGTCACACAGCGAGCCCAGGTTCGATTCCCGGTCAGGATAGGCTCCTGGGTGAGGTTTTTTCGGGGTTTTTCCTCACCTGTAAGACAAATGTCAGGAATCTTAGGGCCCAACGCTCCCCTAAAAGCATCCGATAATCATCATCATCCTTATCATTAACATCATCATCCATAATCGGTATGGAAAACAACGGGAAGCTGCCATACCTATAATTCCCTAGTAAAGCTGCAAAGCATATCATGAAAATGTTATGATTACAGTGAATTACCTGTTCTCGGGCAGAATTATTATGGATGGATGTCTATTAACGAATTCAAAAGATATGACTCTGTTGAGATGGTTCTCGGTGAAAACATTTATGGAGGATAGGAATGTGTGGACAGAGTTTGTCCGCGCGGCCATTAATCTACGGGTTTGATAGTGCTAATGAGTTATTTGCAGTCCACAGACGAAATGTATGAAAGCAGTAGGTATTTCATACTCAGCACATTATATCATGAAGGATTGTACTATAACTTACCTCATTTAGACGCTGAGCGGGCGTGTAAGGTCCGAGTCTGACGGACACACAACTATAATCAAACCCTTACCTCACGGTGAACTACGAATCATTAAAATATAAAGTTAAAAGATTCCGTGGTCTATAACTGGCATTTCTTCAACAGTCGAGTCTACGACAAGGTAACATCACCTTGAAGCACTCGCCACTTGAAGATGCCCTCCGCAGTTGAGGGAGAAACGTCTGGAAGAAATACCAGTTATAGACCACGGTCACATAGCCCGGAATCTTTTAACATTATGATTACCGGCCGTGAAAGCCTGCATTCCACAATTAAAATATAAAGTAACTAAAGTGAATAAGAAGAGCAAATTTTATTACCGTAAAACACAAAATGTACAACATAAAATTGAATGCACCTAAAATAAACTACAGATGTGAGTGACATCATGTATTGTTCCTCTATTCTCAGGTAGGAAGCCATTGTATGCTTGCGATTCCCCGTGGCCTCCTTCGTCCCTTGCCTTCACTCTTTTCGTCTGTGGACTATAATTTAGGCAGATAAACACTCACCCCTAACTATTTAATTCCGCTGATTTCAAGAGAATACCTTTCTCATATTATTTTCATGTAATATGATGATGTGGGTTTTGAACAATAGAATATTGTGGCCTCTAGACCGATTTTTGGATTCTAGCTTTAGGAGATCCCCCACTCCTAACGTTCTGATTTCGCTGATTTTTTGAAACACCTTTCTGTTTTTTCCCATAAATTTTAAACACTCTTTAAGTCTTCATATCTAGATAATGGGGATTTAAATTTTGAAACAAGTTGTTGGAAAGTTTGTGATGAAATCTATTTTTTATACACAATCAGGTCATGAAGAAACCTTTTTTACATGTCAAGTCCCAAAACCTTATCAGAAGGTGTACTAGAACTTGTATTATACGCAATGCAGTAAAAATTGGGTCTATCGGCATGTAGGTCTTTTGTCCGGACTTGTATTACATGGAAATGAACGTTTTGTGAGCATGTTATTTACATATTACATGTGACGACACTTTTATCATGTAAATGTGCATAATGGGTTGTTATCTTACAGGAGATGTTCAAGTTAGTTTTTCAGTTCACTATTTTGTTTTACAGCATCAGGAAAGCTTTCTTTATTTTCTTCTACAGTTTAACCTATCCCTTTGTACTTCAAGTTATGTCGAATTTCATAAACTAGCTATTACCCGGGGTGCGTTGCTACACCTGAATAAATGAAATATTAATGATTAATTCAACTGTATACAGTAGTATATGCTAGTGGCGGATGCTAGTCAGTTTTTAATTTCAGGCAAACCTCCACTTCTAATTGACGGATTTCGCTAAGTTTTGGACAACTCGTATCTGGCTTTATTTTAATAGGATTAACTGAGTTTCGTTGTGAAACATCGAAAATTGTGACCGCTAGAGCAATCGTTTTACCGGGTCCAATTGTAAATATAAACCATCCAGAGACCCCCTCAAACACACAAAAAAATAATCAAAATCCATCCAGTCGTTTAGGAGCAGTTCAGTGATATACACAAAAGTACAGAAATTTATATAGTATATATATAGTATATATATATACTATAGATATACTGGCGGGCCGGCGAACGTCGTATCGCCTTTAAATATTTTTACGTTAATTTTTTCGATGTTATAATAGTTATCTGCTATTCGGGGCGGAGGAAACAAATCCAACAAATCAAAGATCATAAAAAATCGGTCCAGCCGTTTTGAGTATAAATAGTGTACTAATCCGACTTTGTTTTATATATAATATATATATATATAAAAGTCACTGAGCCACGCGTTGCTGTGGAAGGTATACGTAAATTATGTTGTAGTAAACTAAGTGAGAAATCTAAATCAGAAAGTTTTTGTTTGACACAATTTTTTAGTTCTGGTACGTTAACTACACCCGGTATAAATATGGGTGGTGGTTTATGTGGAAGTGGTTTTGTTGATTGAGATGAATTTATGTTGTCTGCATTCTCAGTATCATCCATAAGTGTATCATAAGGATTATATACATTTATTTATGGAATATTTTGAGGATTTCATTATACTTTCGTTTTTTTTCTGTCAAGCATGAAAATGTTATGATTGCGGTGAAAGACCTGTCCTAGGGCAGAAACACTGAAAATAAAAAAAAATATAATGATAAATACTGTTCCATCGCTTTAGTCTGGGGATGAAGCCGTTGTCTCATAAGCAGCTTGCCCGGTAAAGGAAAACATTGAGATGAAATGAAAGTAGAACAGTGTGCTTTCTCAGATGACACAAGGCATGTTTAGGGCGCCAGAAATAGTTACACTTTCGACTCAACTTTTGATTAATTTACACTTGATTTTCCATACCATATTCTTGTAATTCTGTTGCTCTACAGTATGATACATTGCATCCTAAATTTCACCTGTTGTGCTGTACTGTTATTAATGCTGATTTTACACCTCATATGGTTTTGTATGTTAAAATGTATATTGGTAGGTTTGTGCTATATTCTCTCATGTTTTTATTGTTGTCATCCCATTTGTAATAGGTCTACAACGTTGTACATGAAAACAAAAGAAAACATGTTTGATTTAATGATTAGATTCTGTTAATTGGAAAGTGAATGTATAATTTAAAAGCTAGAGTCAACTGTTTGATTTAGCTTTTACTCTTTTATTTTGAAACACTTCAGTTTGATGATTTTGTTCTGCTACTACTGTCGAGTTTTCTATGCAAATCATTTATTATACTCTTGTTAGAGAATCTCTTTTCAACAGGCATCTAGTATTAAGGCCCCAACTCCATCTGGACGTTGTCATTTATATCCCATCTCATCAACACTTTCACAGTTTCACTTGCCAGAACAAGCGATTATCTTCTGCTCTGTGTCAGTGTCATTTTAATCACATTTTAGTAACAAACTAACAGAAGTAACTTACTAATAATGATATTTTAGCAAATAATAATTTATTTACATTTGTTTTTATAAAATAATGTTAATATTAGTGAAAATATGAAGTTAAAAATGTATATATAAACGATATGTTGATTCCCTTTATTTCTTCCTTCTTCTTCACTTCACGAGCTAGGCAAATTGCCTGTTCCGCCTCACAGTTGTTCTGTCCATCTTTTCACTAACCTTCCTACATTCCTTGATCCTTTTGGCTTGTAGTTAAATACTGCTTTTGGTAATCTTGTTACATTCATTCTTTCTACATGTCCAAACCATTTATCTCTATCGACGGTAGGCAATAAAAACCTCGTTAACTCCATCAGTCTTGAAAACCACATAACTTCAGCAGCCAGCACAGAAATATGTGATGCGTAACCTATTGAAAACACGGACTTCAAATTTATTAATAACTTGACTTGTATTCTGTAGTAAAATATGTGAGAACTATTGCTGATCAATTTTCATATATATATATAACTCTGTTTTTATATCTTCATTCTTTATACGATCCAATCTTCTGCAGCCTATTTTCTTCTAAGGAAGTTCATTTCTACGCTTTGGATTCTGATTTGTAATTTTTTTGGTCATTGCCCAAGTTTCATTCCCATTAAGTAATGCAGGAACTGCCAATGTTTTATAAAACTTCATACTTCTTCCTTGTATTACATTTCTCTAATAATGTTGTATTATTAAATGTGATAGCGAGGAGATACTAGGAGCCAACATGCATTTACTTATTGAGTAATACTAAGAAATTGAGACTGGAAGTAAATATGAACAAAATTAAATTATTGTCACATATAAATAAATTTGTATAAAGGGAATGGGCAGTTAATGAGAAATAATACCATTTTGAATGATTGGCTTAATTCATATGTCTGGGAAGAAACAAATAGGAATGAAGCGCAGAAAGAAATTAAACATAACTCAGTTCTGGATAGTATTATGTCATAGGTTAGTTCTCTTGTCATCCAAACTTCTCTCAAAAAAATGTTGAAACTATATATAAAAGTTCTTCTATCAGGTATATTATATTGGTGCGAAACATGGATGATTTTTATTTTAAGGGATCAGAAACTGTTATTGAGTATTTGAAAATAAAGTTCTTATGAAAATATGGGGAACAAAGAGAGATTAATACACGTGCGAATGGAGAATAATACATAACAATGAGCTACATGATATTTAAGGAAAATCATGTGGCAGGAATGGGATGTGGACGAGAGGTATAAAAATTGTAGGAAAACAGTTGAAAAACGCTCAGAAGGTAAGCTGAAAATGAGGTGGGAGTTTGACATTATCCATGATTTGAGAGATATAAATTGTACAGGTGATGATTGGAAATCATTAGCTCGTAGATAGGGATATATAGAGAGAGCTAACTATATTTTTTTATGTTTATTAGAAATGCATAAACTTCGATTGGATGAGTAAATCGAACAGATTCCGTTATATGGTTATTTGTATCTGACAGTAGTAATACATAATCATTAATTTCTAATCTTTATGCAGTGCATTTGAATATAACAAGTGTGGAAGCCTACCACAACACTGCTGAAGTTCCTCTTTTATCGCCACAACTTTATCTTTTCTACATCCCTGACAACCGAATCTCATTTCGTTTCCCAACTTTGTTTGTTTTCTGCGCAGAGATAGCCTTTTGCTGCTTCGCTTCTTTTATCTCCCTCTTTCTTCTGTTTATCCACGACTTCTCGTTTCTATCATAGATTCATTATCGGCCTTCAAATATCTTTTAAAGAATGTGTTATTTTGTGGGACGTGGAAGAGAATTTTTAAAAGTATTACCGTTATATCTTTTCTACGAACTGAGGATTATCTTTAACGTCAGATCTCGATATGTTCTTTTTTATGATCTAAACGTAGTCATCTGGCAAAACTACTTGTATAAAAAATCCATGACGCAGAAAACTGCCTAAACTAATGAAACTCCTCAGAAAGTTATTTTATTAACCCATAAATTGGTGGAAACATTTATTTAAGTATGTCGGTTCGCAGTGAAATAGGCCTATAGAATATTATTTTATTTTGGGTTTCAAATTAGAAAAAAAAAGAAAAATAATACAATAAGAGAAAATAATGAATGTAGAAACGGATATTGTACAGAGATTGAAGAAATCTCACTAAGATGGTATGGACCATATAATGAGAAGAAGGGACACAGAAACAAACAAAGAAGTATTGAAATTAATACCTTCCTGGAAAAAGGTAAACGTGGGTAGACCAAAGCCAACGTGGATAAAGGGAATTGAAGGACAACATGAAGAAGAGAAATACGACAGAAGTAGACACGCAAGCCCGGGAAGTATGGAAGAAAAATATTGCATATTTTGGTTAGAGGATACCTGTGTAAAATAACAGAAACAATCCTGAAATAAAAAAAAACTCTTATTTATAATGCTAGGATTTCGCTGATTTTTATAAAATAAACTTCTTTCATTTAATTTCAATGGTATGTGCTGAATTTCGTTGCGACAAATTGAAAATTGCGGCCGCTAGAGCAATTTTTAAATTTTCGTTACAGGTGTACTTCTTTTATATCCGATTTTGCTGTTAACAAATTCGTTTCTCTTAAAAATTGATCATTGTATGCCGAGATGGTTCCGAAAATAAACAAAAATTGCGGCCACTAGAGAGCTAATACTCTCAAACACACACACACACACACACACACACACACACACACACACACACACACACGAACATATAAACACACACATTTTCGTTGTCCACAAAGGTTAAAATATAGGATCGATGAAGATACGTAGGTAAGAATTTTGAAAAAACATATTAAAAAAAAAATAATCTTAATAGTGAAGATAATCTAATACATTTGACATTCGCTAAACATATAAATGCAACGAAGACCTAGTAAACTAACACGCTGGCACAATTAAACCTGGAGGTTTCATGACCGCACTGACCTTATGGCATTTCTCTGTATGTACCTCCCTCAAATCATGGTTAATGTTATTTCTACCATCTCATTTTTGGCCTACGTACTGGGTACATTTCCTCTGATTTTCCTACAAAATATCCATGCCTCTCTTTAATTTCATATTCCTGACGCATGACCTCCCATTCGCAGTCCATGAAACTTATCCATTCTTATTACGTTTGGTTTCCCATAAAGATCATACTGTTATGTAGTTTTCTTTATTCATCTGTCCGTTCGTATTTATTGGGTCCAAAAGAAGTTTCCAGGCAATTCAATCTCAAAGGCTCGTAATCTTTTCTCATCTCTTAATTATAGTAGTAGTAGTAGTAGTAGTAGTAGTAGTATAATAGGACTTTATTAGACTAAAAGTAAGATATATACAATGTTATTTACAAATATGTGTCGCACGGGCAGTAAGCCGTACGTGCTGTTGACATCCGTTAGAATAAAGTAATATTTGGTAATAGTATAAAGAAAAACAAAAAGAAAACAATAATATTACAATTAGGCCTACATAAAGAAAACAGAATAATATTACAATTACATAATAATACAATAACATTATACATTAATTATGTAGAATTTTAAGAATTGATGGTATTGCATTTTGATAACATATATTTATTCATGAATGATGTTGTTGTTCTTTATTTTCCGCGTTTTATCCAGAAGTAAGAGCCCACGCTTAGCATCCACATGTTAGAACTGGAAGAATCTTCAATTGTTAGTATTTGTTGTGATGGCAAAAGTCCCTGTAATTGTAACAGCAATTGTTTCTAGGATTGGCCTATATTTAATACATGTTTGCAGCTAATTCGTATTTGTAATTATTGTTCCTAGGTATTGTAATAGGACTTATATCCATTTCTTGATCATTTATCTCATTTTCTGCTAGGTGCTCATTTTAATTATTGTAAATCTGGATGCGACTATTTTTTAGTTTTATTTATACTTCTTTAGCCCCTATTTCGTATTATTATTTTATTCCCCTTTCGTCCCGTATGGGGACATTGGTGCTTCCTAGCGGGAGATTTTTAATCAAGCCAATTTTGTTACTCTACTTTACGTACAGATCTCTATATGGTTAGCACATCGCTTCAATACGACATATAATAGACAAGAAAAGACATTTCTGGATGGATGAAGGTCGCTTATATTTTACACAGATGCATTTTATTCATGCTTGTCTTCCGACTCGTGACCCACGGCTTACAGTACCTCTTTGAGTGCTTGTCCCTTGAATTTTTCCATTCTGAAGATCCATCGACCCCGTCCGAGTTTGAACCCGCGACATTAGGAACTACTAGTCCACCGCGGCTAGAACTTGAGTTATTTGAAAGATTTTCTTGTCAGCTCGTAATGGAGATTGTTTGTTCAGGGAAAATAATACGAATAAGAGGGATGTACGGAGAGGTATTATGTATTCAAGATGGAAGCTACTTGAATACGTGTCGGTTTTACTAAAGTTTACACCTCGTCCGGGCAAGGTAGCTTCACATTATGACCTCCGGGGATAAGAAACTGATTTCATCACACGGAATATCAGCCCTACCTCCTCTTCATCTACGTGTTAGAGTATCATAAAGTTTAATTATTCCGAGCTAGAGTTCATTTCACAAAAAAATCTTTAATATCCTCAAAAATTACGAATGATTGTATACGAAAGGCTATATTTTGTTTCGTAAAATACAAAACAACAATTCCAAAGCGTAGAAATGAACTTCCTTAGAAGAACAAAAGACTGCACAAGAATGGATCGGATAAAGAATAAATATATATTAGTACAGAGTTAAATATATTTCCATTGAATGATAAAATCAAAGAATATAGAGAAAAATGGTTTAGACATGTAGAAAGAATTAACGTAACAAGATTACCAAAAGCAGCATTTAACTACAAGCCAAGAGGTTCAAGGAATGTAGGAAGGCCAGTGAAAAGATGGACAGAACAACTGTGATTACTACATGGTGGTTGTTTTTTAAATTACATTTTAAAATTTAGGGCACCAGTTACCTGTATCACTAGTTTAACCCTTAAATTGGAGAAATTAATTTATTTTCCTAACTAACTAACTCACTGGCACTCTCGAACCCGTAGGTTCATGGCGGCGCGGACATATGCTCTCCATACATCCCTATCCTGAGCTAATGTTTTCCAATCATTCACTGCATAATCTACTTCCTCAAATCATAGTTAATGCTATTCTCCCACCTCATTCTTGATCTACCAACTGGGCGTTTTCCCTCTGGTTTTCCTACAAGGAGCTTCCATGCACGTCTTTCATTCCCGAGTCCTGCCCATTGCAGTCTATGAGACTTAACTGTTCTTATTATATCTACCTTCCTGTAAAGACCATGTAGTTTTACTCTTTTGTAGTTTTCTCCATTCACTGTCTGTTCATCTCTCTTTGATCCAAAAACTTTCTTAAGAACTTTATTCTCAAATACTCGTAATCTCCTTTCCTCCCTTAGCATATTTAAATCTTAATTTATTAAATAAAATATCAAAGTTTTATATGATTTTCATAATATTTATTTTATTCAATTGCACGGTGAGGAAGGGGATCTAAATAGTTCGGGGTTTTGAGTAAGCTCTAATGCATTACGTAAATATTATATATATATATATATATATATATATATATATATATATATATATATAGAATAAATAAATGAGTCCATCAGTGTGACTTGACATGATATGTCGCGTATCAAGAGAGAACCAAAAGAAAAAGTAGAAAAACCACATAGATTTCTAAGCAGAGTATCCGTGGCTGGGCCCAAAATTTTCACGGACTGTTTCATTACTTTAAATTGGCAAACTACTTGGCACAAATAATCAGAATTCATAAACGTTATCTAATCTGAGCAATTAAAGTTTAATAATCATGAGTCTTAACGGTAATACTTACATTATTGTACTTAGCTATTGGTCGACTGAAGTTCAAGTGATCTACAATATAAACAATAAACCATGTAAAATGAATAGATATATTTAAATAAATAAGTAAAAATGAGTCAATAATGATTAAAGAATATAAATAAGTAATTAGCTTCTTCTTTGCAAATATTAGTTCATAGTTCATTCATAGTGTTCTGCTCAAGAACAGGTGTTTCACTGCAATCTCAGCATTCTGCACCCTTTCCTTAACTCAGCTTTCTTTTTTATACCTGCATACAAACCATTTATTTTAATATTGTCTATCATCTGATGTATTTTTCCGCCTCTAACTTTCTTTTCGTTGATCATTCCTTCTAGGACATCCTTCAGCAGGCAGTTTCTTCTTTATGTGTTCCAGCATTGTTCTTCTTTCACCCACTCTGTCTAGCACATCTTTATTTCTTATTTTGTCTGTCCATTTTATACGTTCCATTCTTCTCCATATCCACATCTCAAAAGATTCCAGTCGCTTTTCCTCATTCCATCATAATGTCCAAGTATCTGCAGCATACAATGCTACACTCCACACAAAGCACTTCACTAGCCTCTTCCATAATTATTTTGTCAAAGGTCCGCGGAAAATGCATCTCTTCTTGTTAAAAGCTTCTTTTGCTATTGGTATCCTCTGCTTTACTTCTTGACTGCAGTTCATGTTACTACTGATAGTACAACCCAAGTATTTGAAGTTCTTCACTTGCTCAATGACCTAATCTTTAATCCTCATGTTTTTCTGTCTTGGTTTCTTTCCTATAATCATGGCCTTTGTCTTATTTATATTTATCTCCATCCCATAATCCTCGCACTTATCATTTAGCTCCATCAGCATGTTCCTCAGTGTCATTGCATCTTCTGCTAGCAAAGCCATATCATCAGCAAATCTTATGCACTTTATTCTTCTTCCTCCCATGTTTACGCCTCCCTTATTGCTGAAGCAGTTCTTCATTAGGTACCGGTATTCCAGGTAGATGTTGAAAAGAGTAGGTGATAGAGGACATCCTTGCCTTACCCCCTTCCAATTCTCTTCCCTCTGACATTTCTTCTCGTATCTTCACTTTTATTTGCTGTTTCATATAAAGACTACTTACTACCTACTATACGGAAGTGAATGCTGGACACTTCGAGCAAAAGATAAATCCCGCATTAATAGTTCACAAATGAGATTCCTCCGATCACTAACTGGAGTAACATTAAGGGATAGAATGAAAAGACATGAGATAAGGATGCAGTGGAATAGTAGGGAAATGGTTGAACATATACAAAATTATCAGATTAAATGGTTCCAACACGTCCAGAGAATGTCAAATTCCCGTTTACCAAAGATGATTTACCACCTCTACCCTAAAGGCAAAAGAGACCTCGGAAGACCCTTCAACCGATGGAAAGATCAGTTTTTGTAGTCGCAGAACGGGCATCATCACCCAATACTGCATTCGGAAGAAGAAGAAGAAGAAGACTACTTATGAGCCTCCTCTCCTTCCAGTTCACGCCGATTTTCTTCAAGATCTTCAAGTGTTTATTCCAATTTACTCTGTCAAAGTCCTTTTCCAGGTCAACAAATACTGCATAAACGTCTTTATGTTTTTCTATATATCTTTCTCCTATTGTTCGTATCAATCCAATTGCATATCTTGTACCCTTTACCTTACTGAAGCCAAACTGTTCTTCTTCCAATTCACTTTCCATCGTAGAACGTAAACGTCGATTCAGTATTCGCAGGAGAATCTTTGCAGAGTGTAATATCAAGCTGATAGTCCTGAACTCCTTACATTTCTTTGCATTTTTTTCTTCGGTATTGGTATTAACACTGTCTCAGTCAATTCTTCGGGCCATTCAACTTATTTATATATCTTGTTGCATAAACGCAGAATTTCCTTGTTTCCTTCACCCAAACATTTAATCAATTCAATGGGGATTCCATCTACCCCTGCTGCTTTCCCATTTTTAATTTCCTTAATTGCTAGTTCAACTTCTTCCTTCAGAATTGAAAATCCTTTTTCATCTTCTGATATGTCTTCTTCATTTTCTATATCCAAGTTAGCCGGACGATTTCTTGTCTCATATAGCTCTTCTACATATTTTCCCCATGTATTCATAATTCCCTGTTTGTCTGTTATTTCTTCATTATTTTCGTCCTCAAACAGCCACATAGTTTTCCTGCTCTACTATCCATAGTCCAAGCTTTTAATTCCTGGTACATTAAATCATACTTTCCTTTCCTCTCCAGATTCTCCAGTTCTTCACATTTCTGCTTCATCCATTATTCCCTTGCCTTGTCAGTTTCTCTTCTAAGTTCGTTCTTTAGTTTCCTGTAGTTTCTTTTGGCTTCTTCCGTATTGCTATTTTTCCATTTTCTTCTTTCTTCCATCTTCTCTAACATTTTTTCTGTGACCCAAGGTTTCTTAATATTCTTGCTCTCTTTGTGTCCTATTGTTTCTTCTGCAGATATCTGTATAGATGTTTTCAAATGACTCCAGTATTCCTTGGTATCATAGTTAACAAATGATATAATGTTCTCGTATAGCAATCTTTTAGAATGTTTGACAAAATAATATACGTAATATACAATATAACAATCCATACCAATGTCATTCAATCCATACAGCATTCTCTCTAAATAAACTTCGGTTCCTCGCACGGAATTCTCCATGCTAACTCCATACTCATGGAAGCCGGAGGAAACCATAACCCGGCGATATACGTCGCAATGTAACTCGAACCCAGAAGGGAAGACTGCCGGTCGGCCGAATGCTGCTAACAGACTGACCCTGGTCCTTCTGTGTCGCTGGTACTATATAACGACCGGCGTACGTAACTAGAGGAGGAGGAGAGGAAAGGGCGAATTCAGGAAAGGTGGTACAGATATACAGATAATAATCGGTGGAATAGAATCATATCGCAGGGGCAATACACAGCAGGGTGCCAAGTGAACACGTATTAATTGGTGTATCCCGTTTAGTTTATTATATTATATTATTATTATGATTATTATGTTTACCGTAAAGTACATGTTTTTATTATATACAACTTTCCTCATTAGAGGATTGCCTCAAGGACAAAGTGATACAGACAATTAATTTTCGAAATTGTTGAAATACATTTTGTAAACGCATTAAAAAATACATTTTGTAAATACATTTAAAACATTTAAATAGTAATTGAAGTATACATACTATAAAGTATAAATTTTGCAAAGATTTTTATTAAAATTGAAATTGATACTCTAATGGCAGCGATGACAATTTTAGAAAGATACACTCTATCCAAATCTAAGAAATTCTAAAATTTAGCTATGAATCCTGGTATAGTACCTCTTGCCCCGATCATCAATCCTGTGGCAGTTATACTATCTAATTGATGTTTATCTTTGTAATAGTCAATTGTTGGCTCTTATGTGGTTTTTTTTTACAGTCAACTTCCTCAGGTTGGCCACTATGAGTCTCAAAACGGATTGTGGGATCTCGTTTAATTTATCATATTTCTATTATTATTATTATTATTATTATTATTATTATTATTATTATTATTATTATTATTATTATTATTATTATTATTATTATTATTATTATTATTATTATTATTATTATTATTATTATTATTGTTGTTGTTGTGTTATTGTTATTGTTATATAATTATTATTGTTATTGTTATATAATTATTATTGTTATTGTTATATAATTATTATTATTAGTATATAATTATTATTATTGTTTATCCTGTAAATGTTTGTATATTAAATTTACATTGCAACTTTTTATTTATTTTTAACTCTCTATAAGTAATATAGTGAATTTATAATCCATATTATAAACATAGGAGTATATTTGTAATTTATTCTGGTTGAGTGGAAGAGAAGTCCTTATTGCTTTAACTCTACCAGAATAAATAAAACATTATTATTATCATTTTAAAATATTTAGTACACAATTGATCTTCTTGGTGATACAATATTAAAATATATATACAGTCAATATGCCCATTTCACCAATAAATATTTAAAATGGTCAACTAGTTTCTACAGCCAAGCTGTCATTCTCAAGACCATTTTAAATATTTATTGGTGAAATGGGCATATTGACTGTATATATATTTTAATTTTAAAATATACATACTATATTTTGTTCTCGAAAGATACGTATTTTTTAAATATTTTCCTTAAATACATTGGAAATGTCAAAGTTATCCCGCGGTATTACCTGTCATAATGACATTCAGTTTGTACATTTTGATATAAAGTATAAAGAAATATATAAACTAGTAAGAGGGAAAAAGACAGATTCCTAGAATTTGAAATTAAAGCGAAGAGGAAAGTTGGTAAGGCAGTGAAATTGCTTTGGCTTGGCAGAACATGTGACGCATAACAAGGGAGTCCCTAGAGAACTCGGTACAATATTATAAAGTGGATATGATAAGCCAGGCAAGTCATGTGCTGAGGGCAATATGAAGCATTAGACATGGGAGTAAGTCATGGTCTTGTTTCTTTAAATAGGCCCCTCGGCCCTCATGTACTAAAACCACACTTAGAATGGGGTCACTTACAGTACTTGTAAACGCAAGAATATCTTAGAAACAACTCGTAAACTTCTTTCGTGTTTCTGTAAATATTTCAAACTTCTGCATATTAACCTAGTAGTCGAGTCATGTGCACCAACTTTATACAGAGTGATTCATAATTCCTGTTACAAACTTCTAGGAGTTGTACGTAGAGGGGACTAAGTAGATTCAGTTTTGGTTAGGAACCCTTGTCCGGAAATGTATCGTTTCTATGCAAAATCAGTTTGAATCGATTTCACATCTCCCACTTCACTAGAGACAAGTATGCATTACAAGAGTGGTTCCACGTGGCGACCCTGATATTCATTACATAAAGTGTACCCACAGAGTACCATAGTAGAAAGTGGACAAGTTTCGTGTACATGCCATAAGCGGCGCTAGTGTAGAACAACTAACGAGATCTAAAATGTTTCGATTTTTTTCTGGTACTAATATGAAATGTAGCACCGCCTGGTGGTAAAACTGTGAATTATAATTATATAACGCCATTTGGTGAATAATCATGAAATTGAACTTTTGTAGGAATAAATAACGTATTAATTAATCTTAAATTATGGAATTATTTGTACCCAGCCTCTCAGGCCTAAAGATTTTCTTTAATTTTGACAGAAGGTAAGAATGGAAATAAATAAAACATGTTAATTTATTTTCGTTTATTAAAATTTAAAAACGTGCATTATGAGCTCTTTTAATAAATATGTACAATTGACCTACCCCTTATTCTCACATACATATTTTATACAATATTTATTAAATAACCTTAGCCATGTCGTGCATCTGACCATTATAAAGTGACATTTTTAAAATGTTTATTAGAAATGGCTGTACACTAACATCACTCTTCCTAACCTAACAAATCTTAGAATTTTATCACTTCTAGTAGGTTTATCTTTGAAAATAGGTTCACATTAAAAACGTAAACAAGCTTGAATTTACTTACAAATTAGAGTAAAATAATATCTAAGTAATGATTTTAACTTTCGATAATATATAATTTTACAGTACCGTCTACATAGAACGAAAGGATAGCAGTTAAACATTTTAATTTACAAAATGGTTAATTTCCCATGATCCCGAGTGAACACGCCGTGTGCCTTGCATTTGTTTTATTTAGGTACGTATTCTGACTACGAAACAGCGCTACCATTGTAGTTTGCTCATTGTAGTTCATCGTAAATGACCGAAATTTTTTAGATGTCACTGTACTCAGTATTCCCTCTATTCGAAGTTTCTGTATGAAGTGTACCTGCGAAGCATGTTGTCATACACACGTCCTACGAAACCTGGTGTGTGAATCATGCCAGATGGCCGCCAGAACTCGTGCAACAAGATCTTCTCGGTATTGCAGACTTCTAGAGGTTGTAGAGGGGACTTAGTAGATAAAGTTTCGATAAAAAAAGAACATGTCCGGAAACGTGCCATTTCGGTGTAAAATAGGTTTGAAGATCGAACACATTGGGGTGATATCGTGTGTCTTGTGTTTCTTACTTACTTACTCACTGGCACTATCGAACCCGAAGGTTCATAGCCGCGCGGACATAAGCTCTCCATACATCCCTATCCTGAGCTAATCCTTTCCAATCATTCCCTGTATAATCTGCTTCCCTCAAATCATAGTTAATGTTGTTCTCCCACCTCATTCTTGGCCTACCAACTGGGCGTTTTCCCTCTGGCTTTCCTACAAGAAGCTTCCATGCACGTCTTTCATTCCCCATACGCGCAACATGTCCTGCCCATCGCAGTCTACGAGACTTAACTGTTCTTATTATATCTGGCTTCCTATAAAGACCATGTAGTTCATTATTATGTAGTCTTCTCCATTCACCTGTCTGTTCATCTCTCTTTGGTCCAAAAATTTTCCTAAGAACTTTATTCTCAAATACTCGTAATCTCCTTTCCTGCCTTAAAGTGAGAGTCCATGTTTCGCACCCATATAATATAACTGGTAGAATAATAGTTTTATATATTTTCAGCTTAACGTTTTTTTGAAAGGAGTTGGGACATCAAAAGTCTCTGCAATGCATAATAGCATGCATTTCCAGAATTGAGCATATGTTTAATTTCTTTGTGCATCTCATTCCTATTTGTGATTATTGTTCCTAGGCATTTGAATTCAGCCACTTCCTCAAAATTTCCCTCATTTGTCATTAGCTGTCCATTTCCATTATATACTGAATTTCTACGTGTGACCATGTATTTAGCTTTACTGATATTTACCTCCAGTCCTAATTTCTTAGTGTTACTCAATAGTGTGTGCGTGTTGGCCTTAGTATCTCCTCGCTATCGGCCAGTAGTACTACATCATCAGCATAAACTAACAGCTTATTAATACCATTGAGTTGCAAGCCTTCCTCATTCTCTAAAGATTTAATGGCATGCTCTAGAACAAAATTAAATAGTAGAGGAGATAGTGCATCTCCTTGCTTCAACCCATTCTGGATTTCAAAAGTGTCTGAAACTGTTTGCCTACACGCACCCTACTCTTTGAGCCATTTAGACACATTCGTATAAGTCTAACTAACTTTTTAGGAATTCCGAACTCCAGCAGGATACTATATAACTTCTCCCTCTTAATTGAAGTTTCAGAATAGGTATTACAGACACTCCGTAGGGGTTGTACCACAAGTGTGGCCGCACATGGCGACCTTGTTGTTCGTTGCACAAAGTGTACCTGCGACGCATCTTTTCATACACACGCCCCACAATACCTGGTGTGTGCTCAATAATTTTTGCTGCCGCCAGAATTCGTGCAAGAAGATCTTCCTCCGACTCGACAGGTGTAGTACAACCGCTAGAGTCTGCAATACTTATTCTGAAACACAAAATACACGATATCAGCCCATTATGTTTCGACCTTCAAAATTTACATCGAAATGATACGTTTCCGGACAAGGGTTCCTAATCAAAACTTTATCTACATAGTTCCCTCTACAACCCCCAGAAGTTTGTAATAGGAATTATGATTCACTCTGTATATAACTAGCTAATACCCGGAAAACGCTGCTACACCTAAATAAATTAAATGTGATCTTATATTTAGTTGTATAAGTAAAAAGAATGAAAAGGATATCCCTGAAAAAATTACTAGCTATAATAAAAGTTTGGGAATTATTAATCAAGTTATGAAACCATCCCTTGTACAAAAAAAAAGACACCAGATTACGTTTATATAACACTTTGGCTAGACCAGTGTTGACCTATTGTAGTGAAGCATGGACACTAAAAAGACAACATGAAAGCAGAATAACGGCTTGTGAAATGAGATTCATGCTTAGAACAGCGGGTTACACCAGATGGGATGGGAAAAGGAACACCGATATCTTAAAAGAATTGAAGACTACGCAATTTTGGAATATATTAAACAGTACCAACTAAGTTGGAAACACCATCTTGAAAGAATGAGTTCAAATCGGATCCCCAAAGCTGTTTACAATTATATACCAAGAGGACGAAGATCACTGGGCCGTCCTATGAAACGCTGGAGGGAAAATTTTATATAGGATAGTTACTGGCCTTGGCCTAATACTTGGAAGGAAGAAGAAGTAAAAATAAAAATAATTATAAATGTATTTCGTAACATTTAGATACCCCGTGCTGATCCCCGGCATTGCCTTGGAATCTATTTAACCCGATCTTCTTGGCATAAATGAGCTGAAAGGCAAAAGGGATTATTATGAGTTATCCGTAAAAGAAAACCCGCTGATACGCTTGCCCGGGAATATACTCGTCCCGATCTTACTAGCATCAATGAGCTGAAAGTAAAAAAAAAAAAAAGTGGTTATTGTGAGTTATCCGTAAAAGATAGACATATCCTGTCGGGAACTTTTTTGTAGATTTTGTTTAGATATTCAGTTCTCTTTACATTAATTTGGTGTATTTGTTATGGTTAGGACAGCGTAAGTCATTCAAGTGTCCAAAAAGTTACTTTTTTTAGTGCATTTGTTTTAGATCCAGCCAGCCGTATAGTACATTGGGTAATACGTTATTACTTACTTACTTCTTACTTACTACTTACTTACTTACTTACTCACTGGCACTATCGAACCCGTAGGTTCATGGCCGCGCGCGGACATAAGCTCTCCATACATCCCTATCCTGAGCTAATCCTTTCCAATCATTCCCTGTATAATCTACTTCCCTCAAATCATAGTTAATGTTATTCTCCCACCTCATTCTTGGTCTACCAACTGGGCGTTTTCCCTCTGGCTTTCCTACAAGAAGCTTCCATGCAAGTCTTTCATTCCCCATACGTGCAACATGTCCTGCCCATCGCAGTCTACGAGACTTGACTGTTCTTATTACATCTGGCTTCCTATAAAGACCATGTAGTTCATTGTTATGTAGTCTTCTCCATTCACCTGTCTGTTCATCTCTCTTTGGTCCAAAAAGTTTCGTAAGTACTTTATTCTCAAATACCTGTAATCTCCTTTCCTCCCTTAAAGTAAGAGTCCATGTTTCGCACCCATATAATATAACTGGTAGAATAATAGTTTTATATATTTTCAGTTTAACGTTTTTTGAAAGGAGTTGGGACATCAAGAGTCTCTGCAATGCGTAATAGCACGCATTTCCAGAATTGAGCATATGTTTAATTTCTTTGTGCATCTCATTCCTATTTGTGATTATTGTTCCTAGGTATTTGAATTCAGCCACTTCCTCAAAATTTCCCTCATTTGTCATTAGCTGTCCATTTCCATTACATAATGTATTTCTACGTGTGACCATATATTTAGTTTTATTGATATTTACTTCCAGTCCTAAGTTCTTAGTGTTACTCAATAGTGTGTGCGTGTTGGCCTTTAGTATCTCCTCACTATCGGCCAACAATACTACATCATCAGCATAAACTAACAGTTTATTAATACCATTGAGTTGTAAGCCTTCCTCATTCTCTAAAGATTTAATTGCATGCTCTAGTACAAAATTAAATAGTAGAGGAGATAGCGCATCTCCTTGCTTCAACCCATTCTGGATTTCAAAAGTGTCCGAAAACTCTTTGCCTACACGCACCCTACTCTTTGTGCCATTTAGACACATTCGTATAAGTCTAACTAACTTTTTAGGAATTCCGAACTCCAGCAGGATACTATATAACTTCTCCCTCTTAATTGAATCATATGCTTTTTTGAAGTCTACGTATAGTATAGTTGATGTACAGTACCATTATATTCCCATTTCTTTTCTAAAATCTGTCTTATACTAAAAAATCTGATCTGTTGTAGGCCTGTTTCTTCTAAATCCACATTGATGATCTCCTAGAATGTCATCAATATAGGAGTAAGTCTGCTTACTAATATATTTGTTAGAATTTTGTACGAAGTTGTAAGTAATGAGATGCCCCTGTAGTTGTTGCAATCAGTTTTATCTCCTTTCTTATAAATTGGTACGATGGGTAATATGTTATATACATTAATTGTCCCAGAAATATTCTCTAGATTGTGAAGAAAAAAAATTCAAATCGGTCAAGTGCTTTTTGAATCCATAAGCGATAGACAAACAGATTTACACTCATCTTCGTATATATAGAAAATGAACGTCTATGAGTGTCTGTGTTTTATGACTAAAAAATTACTTGACGAATTTTAATGGTATTTTTACTATGATTTAGAGAATTTTAGAAAACAATTAACGTATGTATTATAACATATTACCGAACGTACTGTAGGGTCGGAATAAAAAAAATGCATCGGTGCACTAACCAATTGTGCTTCTCAGCCAATTCTGGGATATACGCAAATTTCTGTTTTCTTTTTCTAGCATATACTGGGTTCCGATGCGAAAAATTTGAAATTACGATCGTTAGATTTTACGTTGTCTTTTCAGGTTAACCTCCGCACCGAATGGTTGGATTTTCTTGGTTAACGAACTCTAAATTACTTTTAAATTATTGTTATATGCTGATTTTGGTCACAAAAAATGTGTTGGCTTTATTTATACATACATAATTATATACTTCGATGTTTTGACATCTTTGCTAGTAGCCTGAATGGATTAGTGGTTTATTTTTCTTGGATTAACGTGTTTAATTTTATTTTTTTGTCATATTCATCCATAGTAATTCTGCCCGAAGGCAGGTCCTTCACTGCAATCATAGCATTTTCATGCTATGCTTGCAGATTTACTAGGGAATTGTAGGTGTGGTAGCTTCCCGTTGCTTTCCACACCGGTGAAGGATGATGATGATGATGATGATGATGATGATGGCCATATTATTTCTGGGACCGTTTGGGCCTTAACGTTTTCCTGACATTTGTCTTACAGGTGAGGAAGAACCCCGATAAAACCTCACCCAGAAAAACTGCCCCGGCCGGGGATCGAACCCGGGTCCGCTGCGTTACAAGGCAGCACGCTACCTCAAGACCACAGCGGTGGACCTAAATAACTATATTGTAATAAAATAACTATACTGTAATATTACATACTACAAAACGCGCGTGGGAAGGAAAGCTACTGCCCTCTATGTATACTGTATACAATGTATATACAAAAAGTACCCAAAAGGTAGTGTTAATATACATTGCACGAAACAAATCACTGCATTTTAAATGAACTGAACTTTATTTGAATCAATATAAAACAATACATACGTACTTGCCGCAATTTTATCACTCTATTGGTTTCACGGCCTCCTGTAGTTTCAACTAATAAACATTTCCCCACACTATTAACGTTAGTCAATTGTTTATAATGAACGAAAATATTTCCAACAAAGATGTGATTATTTTACTATTATTTATTATTTTGAAAACACCATCGCGCAAAAAATATTGTACATCGCAAGTTTGTGAAGTGTTTTACAGACACTCGGAAATTAAAAACCTCGCTATCACTCGGTTTTTAAACATTTTCCTCGATTCTGTATTACCCACTTCCCAACCTCGCATCGTAATATACTATTTCATAAGAAAAACAATAATAGATTTCTTGATTTCGTTGCAGTTCGCTAAAAAATAATTGTTTCAGTAACAAGATATTGCTTTAAAATATATAATGGCATATTAACATAGTGTAGTACCGTAATCAGATTTAATCAGAAAAAACACATTCATTAACGCGGAGTGGAACTGACAGATGTAAGCCCGAAGCTAAATCCGATTTCAGGCTTATTAATATTGTTAATTCAAGTCTTAATTCCATTAGCTAACTAAACAAAAATCAGAATAATGTATTTATTTTATATGTTAGAGACTCTTTAAATTGTGAAATCGTACACTTTGTGGACATTAAATGCTGCAGAGACTTACGACGGAATGAGGAAAAGCTTCTGGAAGCTTTTGAGATGTGGATATGGAGAAGAATGGAACGTATAAAATGGACAAAGTAAGAAATAAGATGTGCTAGACAGAATGGGCGAAAGAAGAACAATGCTGGAACTCATAAAGAAGAGGAAAAGAAATTGAATTGGCCACTGGCTAAGAAGAAACTGCCTGCTGAAGGATGCCCTAGAAGGAATGGTCAACGGAAAGAAAGTTAGTGGCAGAAAAATACATCAGATGATAGACAATATTAAAATAAATGGTTTGTATCCAGATACAAAAAGGAAAGCTGAGTTAAGCTGCTCTTGGGCAGAACACTATGAATGAATGAAAAAATGTCCTTGATGTGGGAATTTCTGGGAATTACCGAAGATAATGTAAAGTACGTTACTCACGAGAAGAGAAGCGGGGATTGAACAGAGGGGAGTGGGGGATTTACTAATATAATATATGAATATGTGCAACTAAAGGATAATAATCATCGAAAAAGATATTCGCCTTCATATACCGTATTTTATTGAATTACAGAGGAATGAGCTATTAATGTTCTCATGAAAATGATATTAAAAAAAATGTTACAGGTCTTCAGCGATCCTAAGTAGCAGACAGCGAAAATATAATAATAATAATAATAATAATAATAATAATAATAATAACATTCCCTGTATAATCTACTTCCCTCATCATAGTTAATATTATTCTCCCACCCCATTCTTGGTCTACCAACTGGGCGTTTTCCTCTGTAATAATAATAACTAAACTCACTGGCACTATCCAGCCCGTAGGTTCATGGCCGCGCTGACATAACCTCTCCATACATCCCTATTCCTGAGCTAATGTTTTCTTATCATTCCTGTACAATCTACTTCCCTCAAATCGTAGTTAATATTATTCTCCCACCTCATTCTTGGTCTACCAATTGGACGTTTTTCCCCTCTGGTATTCCTAGAAGAAGCTTCCATGCACGTCTTTCATTCTCCATTCGTGCCACATCTCCTGTCCATCGCAGTCTACGAGACTTAACTGTTCTCATTATATCTGGCTTCCTATAAAGACCACGTAGTCCACTGTCATGAAGTCTTTTCCATTCACCTGTCTGTTCATCTCTCTTTTGGTCCAAAAATTGTTCTAAGAACTTTATTTTCAAATACTCGTAATCTCCTTTCCTCCCTTAAAGTAAGAATTATTATTATTGTTATTATTATTGTTTATTTATTGATTTAGCAGGTTTCACATCTTCCTCCGCCCAATTAATGTACTTATCACATACTGCTAAAATAACTAAAGTAGTTAACATACCAACACACTAACATTATAAAGCTGGGGCTAATGTCACTAAGACAGGAACCCGGGCTGGTGATTACTTGTAATCGCGAGCGATGGAGACTGCCCGCCACATACTGCCGGTCACAATCTCCACTTTGAATAAGGAATTATCTACTGTCATTCTCCTCCACATTTCTGTCATTCCAATCTCCATCGCGCAATTATTTTTTCCTCATATTGCTCAAAACATCATCAATCCACGGTATTTTTGACCTTCCTCTTCTTCTTCTACCAAGTGGCACCTATCCTAATATTTGTTCACATTCTTTTTACATGACCATGCCACACTCCTAGTTATGTGGCGTCCGGATTTGAGAAGTTATCTTCTTACCACAATATTGACACCCAGTCACAAGATAACAATCTGCTAACAATCCCACTTCATAGCATTTCCTCTTATTCTAGTTCTTTCACAGTAGCCTTTGCCCGCTCGTAGAATTTTCTTCCCTTAGATATCAGGTGTTGTTGCACGCTTGGCACTTTTAAGTCACGCTTATACAGTTACCTGTTGTTAAACAATTAACTTTTCTCCTGAATTAAATTTATTCATTTTTATTAATAGTTTTTTACTAATTTTTCTATCTTGTATATTTTATATTCCATTCCTTAAATCTAGATTATATCAAAATATATTGTAAATAATAATTATATTGTAGACGTTCTTTATAATATTTATTTTTATTGTACCTAGCTGTAAGAATCATTTTTGTATTTTTAACCTGGTTGAGTGGTAGGCAAGGTCTTAAACCTTTAACTCTGCCAGGTAAAATAAAGCTATTACTACTACTACTAATAATAATAATAATAATAATAATAATAATAATAATAATAATAATAATAATAATAATAATAATAATATGGTCACACATAAAAATATATTATATAATGGAAATGGACAGCTAATGACAAATGAGGAATATTTTGAGGAAGTGGATGAATTCAAATACCTAGTAACAATAATCACAAATAGGAATGAGATGCACAGAGAAATTAAACATAGACTCAATTCTGAAAATGCGTGCTATTACGCATTACAGAGACTCTTGACGTCCCAACTCCTTTCAAAAAACGTTAAACTGAAAATATATAAAACTATTATTCTACCAGTTATATTATATGGATGCGAAATATGGACTCTTACTTTAAGGGAGGGAAGGAGATTACGAGTATTTGAGAATAAAGTAGTTAGGAAATTTTTTGGACCAAAAGAGAGATGAACAGACAGGTGAATGGAGAAGACTACATAACAGTGAACTACATAGTCTTTATAAGAAGCCAGATATAATGAGAACAGCTAAGTCTGGTAAACTGCGATGAGCAGGACATATGGAACGATTGGGTATCAAGACGTGCATGGAGGCTTCTTGTAGGAAAACCGGAGGGAAAACGCCCAGTTGGTAGGCCACGAATGAGGTGAGAGAATAACATTAACTATCATTTGAGGGAAGTAGATTGCACAGGGAATGATTGGGATTTTATAAAACATTACAAACATTAGTTGATAAATATACAAAAGATCATCATTTAATAATAAGTGGAGACTTAAATGCCAGAGTAGGCAATGTCCCTATACCTAATGTAATAGGAAATAATGGAGAAAATAACAATAAATGATAATGGACAGGATTTGAGACAGTTTTCAGCCTATAATCAATTAAAAATAATGAATTACCTATTTCCGAAAAAAGGACATACATAAATATACAAGAAGTGGATATAACTCAAGATCAATAATTGACTATTTAATCGTAAACAACAAGCTAGGAGCCTTGGTAAAAGATGTGAGAGTACATAGAGGCAGCGATATATACTCTGATCACTATCTCGTGATAAGCAAAATAAACATAATAGCTAAATGGCGGAAAAATAACATAAAGAACAAAAGAAACCAAGAAGAAGTATATAAAATATATTTATTACAAGATCAAAGTATTAGACAACATTATGAAAGCAGAATGAATAAATATATATCAGAGATAGCGACGTCAGAAGATATAAATATTGAATGGGAAAATATATCAAATGTAATACATAAAACAGCAAATGAGATATTAGGAAAGAAAAATAGAATAAGGAATAGGAAGGGCTTGAGAACTTGGAATGCGAATATACAAAATGCAGTGAATGAAAAACAAAAAGCATATCATACATACTTACGACTGAAAACAGAAGAATCCTATGAAGAATATAAAATGAAAAGGAGAATTGCTAAAAGGCATTATAAGAAAATCCCATCAGGAGTCATGGGATAAATTTATAAGCTCAGTAGAAACATGATATGTATGGAAGACAAGAAATAGGTTATAAATTAGTGAAACATCTAAATCAGACTGAGAAAGATTCTGCCAGATTGAATATAATCCAGAACAAGAATGGATCCAGCATTATGAAAAACTTTGGAAAAAGGAGGAAATTGAAGGAAAAGAGAACAATGAGGAAGAAATAAAAGTGGAAAATATTGATGTAATAGACATAAATGAATTAGAAATGGCTTTGAAAACCACTAAGAATAGGAAAGCAACAGGATTAGATAATATAAATATGGAATTAATCAAATATAGTGGAATATTGTGTAAACTACGAATACTTCATCTAATTAATATATGTTGGCAGACCTATGGGATTCCAACCACTTGGGAAAACAGCAATTGTCAAGAATATATTCAAAAGAGGAGACCGGAGAAATTGCGAGAATTACAGAGGGATTAGCTTAATGAATACTGGCTACAAAATAATATACGAAAATAATAAATAATAGATTGAGAAACATAAACAGAAGTAATAATAAGTGAAAATCAAAGTGGATTCAGAAAGGGAAGGTCATGTATAGACAATGTCTTTACACTGAAACAACTCATAGAAAAGAGAAGAGAACATAACTTAGAAACTCACATAGGATTTATAGATTTGGATAAGGCCTTCGATCGAGTAAACAGACAAAAATTATGGGAAATATTACGAATGAAAGGATACCCGCTGTGCCTTGTTGAAACAATAAAGACATTATATGAAGACACAAATATAATTATAGATACCGGATTCAAAAGAACAGATGCAATCAAAACAAATACTGGATTACGACAAGGATGTAGTTTATCACCCACTTTGTTTAATATATATATAGACGATATTTTTAATAAATGGAAAGTTTTAGTAAATCCAGGAAAAAGAATGGATAATAAAATGTGCATAAATAATCTTTTATTTGCTGACGATGTAATCATAATACAGAAAAATGAAGACGACTCACAGAAATCAATGCATGCATTAAATGAAATATGTAAATTATACGATCTAAAAATTTCTGTAAGGAAAACGAAGACCATGGCTTTTAGAGGAAGAGATCCAGTGAGAACCAAAATTATTTTAGAAAATCAAAGTATAGAACAGGTGTCTAGTTTCAAATATTTGGGCTGTGATGTTGGCTACAATGTGGAAAGAGAGATTGACTCCAAAATAAATAAATTTCAGACGGTGTGTGGAACAATACAGAGAACATTCAAAAATAAAATTAGAAAAGAAACCAAGATAAAAATGTATAATGTTATGGCGGTTCCCACAATATTGTATGGATGTGAAACTTGGGCTCCAGTGAAAAGACAGAAGGATAGAATACAGACGGCAGAGATGCGGTTCCTAAGACAAGTAAAAGGATGTACAAGACTTGATAGAATAAGAAATGAGGATATAAGAGAAGAATTGAAAGTACAGCCTTTATTGGATAAAGTCACGAATTACAGACAGAAATGGATTGATCACATGGATGGAATGAACAAGGAGAGATATCCATTGTTAGCCAGAAATTATCAAGCAAGAGGAAGGCGTGATGTTGGAAGACCTAGAAGACGTTGGGCTGATGCAATATGAAGTCGGAACGGGCAATTGCCTAATCCTTGGAGTGATGATGATGATGATGATGATGATGATTGGGAAACATTACCTCAGGATAGGGATGCATGGAGAGCTTATGTCCGCTCGGCCATGAACTTACGGGTTCGTTAGTGCCATTGAGTTAATTATTATAATTATTAATCACCTGTAAAACATGCCAGGAATCGTTAAGTCTCAAATAGTCATCCAAAAACTTATGACCATCAAAATTACCCTACCATATTATTCGCCTGGTTTTTATGAATATACGATTGAATGGTGCGTTTTGACATAAATGTTCATATTGTCTTGGAGGTGGCCTTGGCACTGAGCTGATCACTGATCTGGGAATCTACGTATATCTCTGTATAGCAAAAAAAAAAGTTGTTTTGATCTACAATTGAAATCGTCTCCTGATAATATGTCGTGACTCTGTAAGGTTTGGGAGGGATGGGACATGTACAACATACCTACAAAGGAGAGGTTAAACCAAAGAAAACATATTAACAAAATACTTTAAATTTGTCATAATATCGAACACAATGCGAAGGTAAAATATTTCTCTCGCGGAAAATGTTGTTTTCAAGAATCATTTGAAGAACAAATGGAAGGTAGTTTTATATTTGCTTGTCACTATGGTTCTAATGATAAAGATATCCCTCCTGAGTTTCTGTCAGATGCACACTTTTCTTCTGTTTTCCACTCTGTGGTATTCCTCATTTGTTTTCGCCGCCTTGCTGACGTATATATGTTTTTTTTCTTGCTGCTAAGATATCCTAAGTTCTTCTTTCTTCAAAACCTTTCTTAAAATGCATAAAAACAATATAGCTTGTCTTTCTAAAGAACTGTGCTCAGAAAGATCGTTCCAGAAGTTAGAATCAGATAAATATGCTCCAGGGAAAACAAATTCGAACCTGACATATGCTAAGTGGATAAAAGAAATAGACGCAGAAAGTACACGCCCTTAAAAAATCATCTTACAGCTATAACGTGTAAAAAAATGGTGACACACACAATCCTAAAATTGACAGAGCTGAGATCTATTGATAATGTAGTTACCTTGAATGCAGTGGACCCGGTTCGATCCCCGGTCATGACAAGTTTACTTATAGGGTCGGTTTGACCAACAGAGGTAACTGTATTACGCCAGTTTTCCCCATATAAAATACATAGCTTAAACTGGCGTTATACAGTTACCTCTGTTGGTGAAACTGACCCTTAGTGCTATTTTTCCGAGGTTTTACCTCACCTGTAAGACAAATCATGAAGTTAGAACCATGGGATTCTATCTACATGTATTATATATTATTTTATAGGAGAGTAATTTAAAATTTATATTAACCATTCCATCACAATACCTACCTTGAAATTTCTCCCAAGATAAGCGTTTTCATGTACCAAGGCAGTGTGTAAAAAATTATCTGCCCATACTATTTATATGTTTTATTATTATATTAATTATCTTCTCATTTATAAATTATTATTCCTCCCTGCCATCCCCTCTTTACAAAAAATAGGGGTAAGTTCTAAGATAATAAACTGAAAATGATAACAAATCTATTCTCAGTTTTTGTATGGCACAGAAATCGAGCAGGCAGAAATACAGAAATGACACCCCGCTATGCGTAGCAGATGAATGTCCCTGCTAGAAGTGAGGCGGGTGCGGACTGCAGGTACAGTCAAGCCGCTGAGTCCCCGGCCCTGACGTTTAGGTTGTACGAGAGGTAAAGTGAGAAACTCGCCTTCTACTGCCAATAAGGAAATAGTTGAAGTGGGAGTGAACGTCTGTCACGCCAATTACTGCTCTTGACGCTGCTAGCAAGGTTTGAAATTGCTGCGATGTTGTTGGCTGTATTTCTGCTAACCGCCATGATTTGATATTCCGCATGGTACATAAAGCGGCCCCTCCCACTGAATATTAATATCGGCAACACTGTAGTGAAAACGTCAGGGCAGGAGACTCAGCGGCTGGACTATAGTGATTGTATCCAATTCATAAAGTGAGGAGTTTTATTACTTCTCTGTAGTTCAAATGAGAGATTTAGAGCTGGATTTTTCTGCTTAGCAGTTAAAAGCGGCACGTCCTTGGTACATGACAACGCTTCTATAGAAGAAATTTGAAGATAAGTTTTGGCATGTAATGATTGACAGATCCCTTGTAAGTAAGTTCCAACTCCTTTCAAAAAACGTTAAACTCAAAATATATAAAATTGTTGTTCTCCCAGTTATATTATATGGATGCGAAACGTGGACTCTTATTTTAGGTGAGGAAAAAAGATTACGAGTATTTGAGAATAAAGTTCTTAGAAAAAAAATTGGGCCAAAAAGAGATGAACAGACAGGTGAATGGTGAAGTCTTACATAATAGTGAGCTACATGATATGTATAGGAAGTCAGATATAATAAGAATGGTTAAGTCTCGTAGGCTTGCAATGGGCAGGACATGTGGCACGGATAGGGAATGAAAGAGGTGTATGGAAGCTTCTTGTAGGAAAATCAGAGGGAAAACGCCCAGTTGGTAGACCAAGAATGGAGTGGGAGAATAACATCCATGATTTGAGGGACGTCGATTATACAGGGGATGATTGGAAAACATTTGCTCAGCATATGGATGTATGGAGAGCTTATGTCCGTGCGGCCATGAACCTACGTGTTCGATATAACCAGAGAGTTACTTAAGGACCATTAGGTGCGGGGAGAGAGTTCACCTGAAGTGGAAATTTAGAATGTTCTAGTGACGTAGTTTTGTATTTTTGGCAACAGAACTCGGCATATTCCATTGAAGTAGAACGAAAAAGATATTCTCACAACATAAGCGAAATCCGTCCTTCCAGAGTAGGGATTTAACTGATAGTTTATTTTTAAAATTGCTCTAGCGGCCGCCATGATTGTTATCTCGAAATGAAACTGGATAATAAGAGTTAAATTAAAAAGAGCAAGATATATTCCGTAAAACAGTTATATCGGACAATAAATTGAACTTGCTGCGGAATTCTCATACTATAATGGAAATGGACAGTTAATGACAAATGACGGAAATTTTGAAGAAGTGACAGATTTTAAATCAAGCAGAAATGATATGCACGAAGAAATTAAACATAGGTTTAATTCTGAAAATTCATACTATTATGCATTACAGTTTTTCTGGGTGAGGTTTTTATCGGGGTTTTTCCTCACCTGTAAGACAAATGTCAGGAAAACTTTAAGGCCCAAACGGTCCCCGAAATCATATGGCCATCATCCTTATCATTATCATCCTTACCATTATCCTCATCATCCTTCACCGGTGTGGAAAGCAACGGGAAGCTGCCACACCTACACAATTCCCTAGTAAAGCTGCAAGCATAGCATGAAAATGCTATGATTGCAGTGAAGGACCTGCCTTCGGGCAGAATTACTATGGATGCATTACGGGAACTTCTGTCGTCTCAACTTCAATCAAAATACAGGACTATTCAGAAAGAAGGAACAGACTTCAAATATTTATTTCTTACAAACTACAAAAAAATATAACAAAATTCCAACGTTCCTAGAAAGATAAAAGTTTGAAGTTCCGATCACGCATTGGAGCTGTTGCTTGAAGTTGCGATCGTGGTTGCATTGACGCTGTTGGATTGAAAGAGGAGGAGCAGAAGATCAGCTTCATCGCAGGTGGCCTGCCAGGTCACTAGACTTAATCCCGTATGATTTTTATATGTGCGGTTACGTAAATGACCGTGTTTATATCCCACATACGCCTGACACTCTTGAAAATCTGCGACATCAAGTTGTTGAAGCTGTGCATTCGATAACTAGAGAACAGCTGATTCGTGTGTGGCAAGAAATGAGCCACTGTTTCGGCATTTGTCGTGTAACACATGGTGCTCATATTGAAAGCATAAAATAGTGAAATTTAAACTTTTCTCATTCCAGGAACGTTAGAATCGTGTTTCTGGTTTTTTTTGTAGTTTGGAAGAAATAAATGTTTGAAGTCTGTTTCTTCTTATTGAATATCCATATGTATTAAACTGTTATTCTCCCAGTTATATTATATGGATTCGAAACATGAATTCTTACTTTAAGGGAGGAGAAAAGATTACGAGTGTTTGAGAATAAATTTCTTAGGAACATTTTTGTACCAAAGAGAGATGAACAACATATTGAAGTAGTCAATAAAATTAAAATGAAGTTAAAAGAGGAATTTAACCTCTAATTGAGTGGTGAATGGAGAAGACTATCTAACAGTGAGCTACATGATCTTTATAGGAAACAAGATATAATAAGAATAGTTGAGATTCGTAGACCGCGATGTTCAGGCCATGTGGCACGAATGAGGAGTGAAAGAAGGACTCGAAAAATCCTTGCAGTAAAACAATAAGAAAAACTCCCAGTTGGTAGAACACAAATGAGATCGGAGAATAATATTAACCACGTTTTGATAGAAAAAGATAGGCCCTAATATAGACATGATTGGCAAGTATTAGTTTAGGATAGGGATGTATGGAGAGTTAATATCCTCGCGGCCATGAACTTAAGGGTTCGAGAGTGCCAGTGAGATATTTTTTTGCAGTTCCTAGGTGAAGGACATTTTATAAGAATGTTTTTTTACTATAAAAAACTTAATCGTATATCTTGGTATCAGGTCCGTGTCAGTACTTGTATTTCTTATAGATTTTTCTGTTGAGCTAATTAAGAAAATGGAAGATAGCATGGGGAGAGTGTGAGAGGGGGAGGAAGAATGACACAGAAAGGGCGGCGATGTTGACAAAGAAATATGTCGAGGAGGAGGGACAAGTGTCTGGTGACGCAACACTTTTATCTTGCGCCATACGTCACTTCCTTCTTGAGATTCAAACTTTATACTTAATTATTCTTTATTTTTATCAGTTTTTTTTCTTCTTCGAGATAACAACCAACTTACCAAATGCATAATTTACAAACTGCACAGGGTGAAGACAAATTAGTTATATTTAATTTTCAACCAATCCCATACGAGTATATGTGAATAGAACTACTTGCAGTCACTGTTCTTAGTTACTTCATTTAAGCACTTATGTGCAGTTTGAACCACGCTCTGCTAAACCATTTTGCACCCACGCAGGATATTTGTTGATCACTATTTTTATTGGAAAGCACAGATTGTTCACATTTGTGACATCTTGCCGGGCCCATAGAGGCAAAGAGGAATTCAACTTTCTTTACTAAATTCTCCCAATATGTAATGTTTACTGACTTATAAAATACAATCGTGGAAGCTTTGGGATAAAGGAACTAACACACGCTTGAGCAAGCTTTTGGATTTTGACTTTGATATCTGACTTATGTTAACTACTGAATGAATAGGCATAGAGTAAGTAAAAAGCACAACTAAAGCTTTTAATGCTAGTCAAAATATAGTCAGATATAATATAAAGATAAATAAATAAATATTCAATTTACAAAGAAAAGAAATCATAGTAGATCATCTATACAAAAAGAAAATATGGTATAAATCAACATACATAAGTACATTATCATTCACTCTAGTCCAGCCTCGGGTTGGGGGAAATACTGTCCTAGCGTCCCCACCCTGGCTTACTGGACTAAACAAACAAAACCAGCTCTCCTGAGCTGCTCTGACCAGAATCCAACGGTGACTAAGTAGATGACCCTTCGATATTACAAGACACAGCTATTTATGAGAGTTCACAGGGAGAGGGGGAATGCGCGATAGCACAGGGTGCGCACTGAAGAAAGGAAGGGATAGATAGAAAAGCATTTGGCACTGTTCATAAAGATGACACTCGAGATGGAGACGCGATGACGTATAGTTTGCGCAGTAAGATGTAATTCCTGTATCGTAATGTCCATTTCGGTACATAATTTTCAACCAATCCCATACGAGTATATGTGAATAGAACTACTTGCAGTCACTGTTCTTAGTTACTTCATTTCAGCACTTGTATTCGTAGGTGGTCCATTTTAATTAATGTCAAAGTACTCAATACCTTTAAAATACAATACGAAACACCGTTGAGGTCACTATGTAAAAGTTGAACTGTAAAATTGGTACTTGAGATCTCAGTTGTCCTCAATTATTAAATGCTGTCAAACATTCAGGACGCCTTTCGAAACATATTCTTACGACACTAGGTTATATGCTTAAAAAGTACATTACTATATTTAATTCTTCTTCTTCACATCACGGGCAAATTGCCTCTTCCGCCTCTAAGTTGTTCTTTCTATTTTTTCGCAGGCCTTTTTTTATAAAATACTAGATGCCTCAATATACAAAATTATTTACATAGAATTATTTTCATAATTTTCTATTGTTTTCATTCATATTTTATGGTCAATTGTAATATTATGATCTATTTGTTCCACTTATCTTACTCAGTATAATATTAAATATTTCATTGAATTTGCTTTGTTTTGTTCTATGATCTGTCTAAATCTATTGAATTAGAGAAGAGAGGATCTCCCTCTATAAATGGGGTATGAACCCATTAGCTTGATTAGCTTACTTTTCCTCTATAATTATGTTTTAGTGTATGGTGCACAGGAATTTTTGATAATGTATGAGATTAATTCAAATGTGTAATCCTGTACTAGTCTTATTTTATTGAATGTCCATCTACCATATTTGTTACTCATGTTGTTCTTAAATAACTGTCTTTCTGTTTCTAGTTTTGTACATGCACACAATATATGATCTATCGTTTGTTTTGCGTTTCCGCATGTACAAAAGTGGCTGACTCGTATTTTAAAATGGTAGTAATAACTGTTTATTTTCCCGTGCCCTGTTAAGAAAGTAGTTATTTTTCCAGTTAAAGGCAAGTTTAATTTCAATCTTTCCTTAACACTAGGTTAAAAGGATTTTGTCACTGCACCTTTTGTGGCGTTTTTCCATTCATTTTTCCGCTTATTTATTGCAATTCACTTAAAACTACGCTGGCTGGTTTACGATCGTAGTTCTCTGTTCTCTGTAGCTTATTTAGCCAATCTGTCAGCTCTCTCGTTACCATCATTCCCGTTGTGTGCCTTGACCCATGTGTACTCAATCTTCCAATTCTGGAATTCTAGGTTTTTAGTTTGGTCTCTAATTGATGCTATTAGGTTTTGTTGGTTTTTGTTTTCTAGTAAATCTAATGTTATTCTGCTATCTGTGTGAATTGCCTTCCTACATTCCTTGAACCCCTTGGCTTGTAGTAAAATGCTGCTTTTGGTAAATCTTGTTACATAATTTCTTTCTACATGTCTAAACCATGTATCTCTTTAATCTTTGATTTTATCATTCAACGGATATATATATTTAGCTCTTTCTTATATCTTCATTTTTTATCCGACCCAATCTTTTGCAGCCTTTTGTTCTTCTAAGGAAGTTCATTTCTACGCTTTGTATTCTACTTTGTAATTTTTTGGTCATTACCCAAGTTTCACTCCCATGAAGTAATACAGGAACTGCCAGTTTTATAAAATTACTAAATTTAATTATTTCTCTCTAAATTTTTGATTAATATAGGCCCTAATCATTGTGGCCTTTTTTAGTTAATAAAAATGCATACACATCCGGTTGCCTCATACCTGGTACATATTTCACGAACATATTTTGCAGAAAATTTCCCATGAGGTGCAAGTGACACATACGCGGACCTGTAAGTATATATACTCGGGGTTTCCTCCCTAAAAGCAATGCCATCGGGGGGTTGGAGAGAAGGCTCTGAACCTCATGTAGCTCATCGCAGCAAAACTACTTCCACAAAGAGGTCGCCTATGATGATCGCACGTAAGTCTGCTTCTGTTGTTTGTACTTTACATAGAATCTATATATTAATACGTGAAGAAAAAACATCGTACTCCTTATTAAGCATATTGCGCGCCGGAGGAGTGTGATATTTGGCATTACTAAAGTTCATATAGAGGAGTGCAAAAAATAACATTTATGTATAATACTTACTTACTTACTCACTGGCACTATCAAACCAGTAGGTTCATGGCCGCGCGGACATAAGCTCTCCATACATCCCTATCCTGAGCTAATGCTTTCCAATCATTCCCTGTATAATCTACTTACCTCAAATCATAGTTAATGTTATTCTCCCACCTCATTCTTGGTCTACCAACTGGGCGTTTTCCCTCTAGCTTTCCTACAAGAAGTTTCCATGCAAGTCTTTCATTCCCCATACGTGCAACATGTCTCTTCTCCATTCACCTGTTTCTTCATCTCTCTTTGGTCCAAAAATTTTCCTAAGTACTTTATTCTCAAATACTTGTAATCTCTTTTCCTTCCTTAAAGTAAAGAGTCCATGTTTCGCACCCATATAATATAACTGGTAGAATAATAGTTGGATATATATTTCAGTTTAACGTTTTTTGAAAGGAGTTGGGACATCATGAGTCTCTGCAATGCATAATAGCATGCATTTCCAGAAGTGAGCCTATGTTTAATTTCTTTGTGCATCTCATTCCTATTTGTGATTATTGTTCCTAGGTATTTGAATTCAGCCACTTCCTATGTATAATATGTGGTATAAATAAATTAAGTTGAACAAAATAAAATAAATTGTCTCTAAGGAATTATTGTGCATTACTCATTCATTTTTGTACTCATTCATTTGTTTATGTTCATACTGAAAGTTCATTGTTACAAAAAGAAGATTGTGCAGCAGCAATGTGAATTGACTTACTTTCGTGTATTTATTATTAGTGGTATAAAAAGTGAGTACATTTTATTACTTAAATTTAAATTAAACCCTGTATAATCTTAGTCTCAGTAATTTAATTACCTTTTTATATTTACATATTCGCACCTACTTCCATTATGCCTCGACATAGAACATTGACGGGTCGGAATGAGAGACGAAGAGGGGATGTATATTATAATAATATTAGGCCAAATGCACATTTAAATAGTATAAATAGATACAAATGTCAAATGACGCGTTATTGTTTTTTTAAATATGGCTTAGCCAAGTTATACCATATATTTCCTATTGTTCGTATTTTTAAAATAAATCGAAAATTAATGCGTAATGACATATTTGGACAAACTTAAAAATTTACTGAATTGTGGTCGAACTGAATTGTGGTCGAATTTCGACCGCTGGGACACCACTAAGTATGTATTATTCGGTTCAACATTTTGAAGTCAACTCAAGCGATAAGTTATCCAGCCTAAGAGGCTTATTAACCCTTATATGCATGATGTATCCTGTAGGATACATCAGTTGGTTTAATTAATTTAATATTTTAATTAAATCAGAAGAAAACGAACAAAAAGAAATAAACGTGTGTCCAAACTCAGCATACCACCATACCCATTGGGTACTTTCCTGTGTTTTCGTTATTATCTTTTAAATCACAATCTGCAACAAATGTAAACAAACTTTGAGAGATGTAGAACACATTGCAAAAAAAAAACCGCATGTCTCTATCTCAAATAGTTGACGAGCTAAGTTACATTGTTTTGGTAGCAGGACTTTGTGGCCACACTGTACAATACCTATAGCCCTAATAATAACAGTTATACAAGATTCCGTTTTCACTGCGGTCCGCCACATTTAAATAACAGACAGAAATTTGTGTTTTACCAATTCAAGGATTATTTACATTTTTTCTTTGGGTCACACTCAACTTATTTTAATTTTTTACTTATTTATGTGTTTGTTTCAATAACCTGGTTTTTGCTGTCCCAGTAGATTTATATAAAACTTGATGTAATGTTAAGCCTGCCTCATTTATAGTCTCCGGCCAATAACACTAAGCAACAAAAAGTAAACTTTTTTTTGTCTCAGAAAGAAAAATATGTGATTCTGATTGTAAGTTTCTTGTGAATTCAAATATGATATCGGTGTTTCCGAGAGACAGGAATTTATAATTTCAAACACTTTAATATTTTCTACATTCGTAACTATACAATATTCAAACATTCGGACTTACCTAGAAAGAAATGACGATTTTCTGCTCTATTTCGCCTGTGGAGCATCCCTCTTGATGGCCCAACAATAATCGGCCAGCATATTAGGACTCCATTTGCCTTGATATCTCTTTTCCATAGCTGAAATCTCCTTGAATTAGCTCATTTGGTTTTATTTTACAATGGGCAAATAGACGAAAAAGCGTTTATTAAAAATAATTATTTAAATCCATTAATTGAAATTAAAATAAAAAAACTGTAGGTGATGGAGAAATTCCGAATACATATTTAAAAACAGGATAAAAAATTGCATTAAGTACAACTATTTGTACTCATGAGACAAAAATCATGTTGACCAGTGTAATTAGGTCACCTCTTGACAGGAGACCGGGCTTAACACATATGTTTCGTCTTCTGTTTCAGAAACGGTAGTCTGAAACTATCCATAAGCAGAAGGTGAAGCATATGTTACGGAAAATCCTCATGAATAGTTGAGGACGACTTTGATCTCTGGTACCAATTGTATAGTTTTAACTTTTACAAGAACATGTTCAAAGAATGAAAGATAAACGCATACCAAAAATTATAGTTAATTACAAACCAAAAGGAGACAGGAATGTTGGTAGACCGAAAACTATATGGATCCAACTTTTTGAATGCGAATCTGAGATCGGAACAAGCAACATGGACTTAATCCGTGATTGTTGATGATGATGAACTGTCACGCAGCGGACCCGGGTTCGATCTCCGGTTAGGATAAGTTTCCTGGGTGAGGTTTGTCCGGGGTTTTTCTTCGCCTGTAAGACAAACATAACCTAATCATTATTATAATCATTAAAATATTCACCTCATTAGATTAAGTCTAGCATTAAGGCTTCTCTTGGCGCATCGTTGCCATCGCCATCACCCAACATTTCATTGGGGCAGCGTAACCCGACCTTCCAGGCGCCCCAGCCTGAGAAATGGGTTATAATACGCCAATGCCAAGAGATAATACCAGAATTGTCGAAATTACAAACTGGTGGCATTAAATAAAAATAAACGTTTACAGGTTTCACTTGTAGGCACTGATATTGCTTGATACAATTTTCTCTGAAAATATTCACTGATAACTTTTCATAAGATGGCGATTATGAGTAAGTGAAATTGATTCTGATAATGACATTTTAAACCAGATTTAATGTTGATTATTAGGGAAGAAAAAACCACAGTCCGGTTTTTTAGTATTGATGTTTGAACTCAGGAAAGAAAAAAAACACAATCCGGTTGTTTAGTATTGATGTTTGAACTAAGAACCTCTCAAATTCCAGTTTCAATGTCTATGGACTGTGCCAATTCGCTCGGTTATGTTGTGATATTTGTTTTCCTTATATCACTTTTATTCCAATTTACTGTTAACATTTTTGTTTAAAAGCATTTAAATGAAGTGGCTTAAGATATTTTAGTTTCGAGAATGTAGACTTCAAATCACCCTGTGTCACTGCAAATCGATATTACGTTAATGGAAGTTTAGAAACCGTTTCCTATAATCTGCTGCAGTTTTAAACAGGCGATTTACCAATCTCCTTACCAGCTTAATTAACTCTAATTTCAGATTAATTCAAAACTTTCCGAAAGAGTTTCGCTATAGAGCGTTCTTTAAATATTTTATTTTTACGTTCAACAACTCCCAAGGAAGACCAAGAAGGCGATGCAATGTAGAATCGGAACTGACCAGAAGATCTATACCGTGAAGTTAATGATGATGATGTTCAACAACGTAGGTATTGTGCATTTTATAAAAAGAATGTATGATTGCAAAGCAAGTATTAAGGTTGGAAATAGAGTATCCTCAGAATTTGATATAACAAAAGGATTAAGACAAGGATGTGGGATGTCACGAACATTCTTCAAGATATATTTAGAAGATGTATTAATGAAGTGGAATAAGTTATGTAGGGGAATGGGAACTAACATTAATGGCTATGTACTGCACAATGTATTATTCGCTGATGACCAGATTATAATAGGACAAGATAAAGAATATATAGAATATATGATCAGAAAGTTGGTCGATGCATTTGAGGTAGGTGGACTGAAGATAAATTATATTAAAACAGAATATATGATAATCGGAGGAAATTCAGAAGACCTACAAATAAATAATATGATAATTAAACGTGTTGAAGAATTTAAATATCTTGGATCTATAATAGATAAATCTGGTACTTGTGAAAAATATATTATTAGCAGAGTAAATTGTGCGAAGGAAGGCGATTAGATCCCTGAATGACTTTTATGGAATAGAAATTTGACCAGAAAAAAAAAAAAAAAAAAAAAAAGATATTATACAGACAATAATATAAAGTATATTTACAAATGGATCAGAAAGCTGGACAATAAATGAAAGGATGCAGAAAAGAATCTTGGCGACAGAAATGGATGGATTACGGAGAATTATGAGAATATCCAAGCTACAACATATTCGAAATACATATATCAGACAAGAAATGGATGCACAAGAAACTGTTATCGATAGGATAACAAAGAGAGCTCTACAATGGTATGGACATGTACAACGGATGTCGGAAGACCAGTGGCCTAAACAGGTGTTGGATTGGATGGTACCAGGCAGAAGGAAGATGGGGAGAAGTAGAAGAACATGGTATGAGGGAATATATGATGCCGTGATGAAGAGGGGTATGGAAGATGGACAATGGGAATCTCTGGAAAGCAGGAATCAAAGGCAAACTGCTGTAAAGTGGAAAGCCTGTTTGAAACATGTGTTATTTATTATTACCTGTAGTCGAACGGTTTAAGGCATCATGCCTTGGTGCAAAGCTACGGGCCATTCCCCTAGTTGGAGTCCACCAAAAGGGAAGAAATGTTCTTATAGAATTTCGGGCAGTACCTCTCCAGTATCGTGAGGAATTTGGATAGCTATAATATGTAGTAAAAATACTTTTTTTTCTAGGTAATAACATAATGAACAGTTTAGTAACAAACTACGGGGCACGCCGTAGCGTAGTGGTTAAGGCACTGAGCTACAAGCCGGAGGGTCGAGGGTTCAAGTCCCATTGGGGTCAGGATTTTTAAACTGACCCAAACCCTCTGGCGGCACTATGGCCCTGGGATTGACTCAGCCTCTAACGAAAATGAGTACCAGACGCTTGTTCTGGGGTAAAGGCGGCCGTCACGCAGGGCTGACAACCCGGCTGACATAAAGTACTGATTGTCTAGAAAAAGTGGGAGCCTTAACCTCCTACTACCCCAAGGGCCTCCGGGCCTGTTGTGGGATCACTTTACTTTACTTAGTAACAAACTACTCATACTATTTATGAGTTACGTGCAAAAAACCGACTTTTTGGACATTGAATCTTGAATATTTTTTTATCACGGGTGGGACCTATGGTGACTTCTGGTATTTCATATATAATTTTGTAAATAATATCTGTACCAATTTTCAGCTCCATTAGAATTATTCCAAAGTTTTAAATCTGTTTCGTCTATTTTCACTAGACTGTAAGTAGAATAGTACAGTACTCTCCCGGTAAATCTTCACAGGTTGTACAGAAATGTTGACTGTGTAATATGATATAAGGAGCCCATGATCATCGGAGAATGGAAATTTATTGAAGATTCACAATAATGGGGGGGGGTCAGAATGAATGAAAATAGTATTAATTTGGTTGATAGATTAAACATTTCAAAATTAAAAACTGATGTAATTGCATTCCTTTGAAGTAAGAACAAAAATTGTAATAATAGATAACGTGTTGGAACAGTTTCACACTTCCAGTATTTGAGCTGTGATATAACTTACGAAGAAGAACAAGATAAAAATAAGAAAATGCAGAAATGCCAACATATTTGTGGAGCAATCAGGCGAACACTGAGGAACAAAGTAAGAAAGGATACGCAGCTTAGATTTTACTCAAGGATGGCACTACCAGTGTCGATGTATGGAAGTGAAGCCTGGGCCCTGAAGGAAAAAGAAAAAAAAAGTAAAATTCAGGCAGCGGAATTGAGCTTCTTGCGAGCTGTGAAAGGTTGTACGAAAGAAGAACATATTAGAAATGAGAATATTAGAGAGGAACTAAAAGTACAACCACATCTTCAACAAATAGATGAACGAAAGGACAATTGGATAGAACATCTGCAAAGAATGACAGAGGATGGGATATCAAAGATGGCACTGATGTATAATCAGGACGAAGATCGGTAGGGAGACCAACAAAGCTCTGGGCTGTACAGATGTGAGATCGTGAAGGAAGAAGAAGATTAAACATTTGATTCGATGTGTAAGAAAGGTACAAACATTCCCTTTAACTTCTAATTGTATTTATTATTATTTTGCGCCTGCATTTAGTTTATTTTTATCTTTATTGTTATGAACAATCTTTCCTTATTTCAGAGGGTTTGAGTTGGGATTTTTTGATGGTATGTATGTAGGAAAAAAAGTTTTTTTTTTCTTGAAAGCTAGAAAACATATTTTTAGTTATATAGCATACATACTTTCTTACCTGTATGCTAAACTTTGGATATAAACAAACAAATGACTAAACTGTATAATTTATTGTTTAAACTTTTAAATTATAGTGTTTTCCATGGAGAATCTAATGATACCTGAAACCCCATTTGGACAAAAGAGTGACTTGCCTGGTTCTTTCCCAATACCCTTTATGTAATATTAATATTGGTTATATAACATGTCCTTTGGGCAGTGATGTGTACTGATATATTTCAAGGATAAACAAAAAACAACTAATTGTCAGCTGAAATAGGTAATTTATTGTGACAATCTAAAAAAAATGGAATTTTTCATTGACTTTACTTACTTGGAAATTATATTTTATTAGCCATATTTTTTATTTATTTAGTAGGAATATATCATCGACATATTCTTTAATCTTCCAACTTCACTCTAATGCCTTACTCTATTCCTCGTTTCCATGTATTCGGTACATTATTTATTAAAATATATATACAGTCAATATGCCCATTTCACCAATAACTGTTTAAAATGGTCAACAAGTTTCTACAGCCAAGCTGTCATTCTCAAGACCAGATATTGACTGAAGACAATATAGATAAAAAATAAAGATACAAATTCAGTTAAAAACAAACTACGTCACATGACGCAATCATTCACAAGTGAAAGTAAAACATAATAAAACTAATCCTCTTTTTCATCAATTAGAGAAAAGAGGGGGCTGTACGGAATAGGGCCTTTGTCTTTGTTCATTATTTTATCCTTATTTTTTATAAATTTCCAAACCTTCAAGGACGTTAAGGAATTTGAAATCCCTGACCGAACGAACCAGCCTAAGATTACTTTTGTTGATAGCGTGACCGTACTCAGAAATATGCTGGGCAACTCCAGATTTTTCAATTCTGTTGAGTCTGAAATGGGCAATATGTTCATTAAATCTAGTTAAAATGGATCTTCTGGTTTGCCCAACATATTTCAAGTCACAGTCATTGCATGCAATTTCATAAATCCCGGATTTCTCTATACAATCGACTTTATCTTTAGGGTTTCCAAGTAAACTATTTAATGTCAAAGTGGAAGTGAAAATCAATTTAGTATCTAGTCCTTTGAATATCTTGTTCAAACCTCTAGTTAAAGAGGGAACGTACGGCATAATAGCAAAATTAGCTTTATTAATAGGAGAATGGAAAGCTGTAGAATCCATAACAAGTTTTCTAAATTCAAATTTACGAATCACTTATCAATAATATTTCCATTGAAACCATTACACTTAGCTATATCTTTAATGGTTTGTAATTCCTTATTATATCTATTTTTACTTAACGGAAAAGTGATAAGACGGTGAACTAAAAAATTGAAACTGGCCATTTTATGTTGATTACAATGGTGAGAATCTGCCGGGATATATCTAAATGTACTGGTATCTTTTCTATAAATATCAAATTCCAATCTATAATTGTTTCTAATTATTATCATATCTAAAAAAGGCAGCCTTCCATTCTCTTCCTCTTCATACGTAAAATTTATGCTGGGAGTTCGGTCATTTAATATTTCAACAAATTCCTGTACATTGCATTTTTTGGTATCAAAAATAGCAAAAATGTCGTCAACATATCTGAGCCAGACCCTTGGAAAGTAATCTAATTCCTTCCCAAGCTCCGTCTCAAATCTGCTCATAAAAAGAATCAGCTAGGAAAGGAGACAATGAATTACCCATTGCCGTTCCCTCCTTTTGTTCATAAAACTTATTGTTAAATTGAAAAATGTTCTGATTTCATGCAAAGTTCCGTTAACTTGATATATTGATTGACAATATGGGGCTCCAATTTATTCTGTAGTAGTAGGTCTTCCAAGAAACTCAGCGTCTGAGGTATAGGTATACTAGGAAAGAGAGATTTCACATCAAAAGAAATCAAAATCTCTCCATCCTTCAGCTCGATATTCTTGGTTTCTCAATGAATTCCAACGAATTCTTAACAGCAAAGCCGGGCTGTGGTAGGGGTAGATTACCAACTCACAACTCAACCATTTAGAAATATTATAAGTGGGTGCAGATATAGCTGAAACTATAGGTCTAACTAATTTTCCCGGTTTGTGTATTTTTGGTAAACAGTACAATTTAGGTACCAGAGGATTCGAAATATGCAATTTGCGTTTTAATTCTTTAGTAACCAGATGATTGCACGAATTCACAACATTAGTTACGTCCCTGATCATTTTAGGTAATGGATTTTTATTAACCAACTGGTAAGGACCACCATTAATCATATCATTAAACGATCATAGTAGTCCTGTTTATCCAAGACAACGACCCTATTCCCTTTATCAGCTTTCATGTAAAAGCAATCCCTTCTTTCTCAAACCTTTAATGACTCTCTTGTTTTGTATATCAGTGCTATTTGATGATTTCTTAGTAGTAGCCCAATTCTTCGTAACGATCTGTTTGCTAAATTCTCTGATATATATTGTTTTGTGGGTTCATTAAAATGTTTGATTGAAGATTCGATGCAGCAATAACATTTTCAATTTCAGAATTGTGATCCGGTAAAGCAAATTTTAGGCCTTATTTAACAACTGCAGTTCTGGTCATTAAAGGTTTGTGAAGAGAGATTCTCAACAATACTGACCCCTATCGGAGCATACCCCGGACCCTCCCCTGCGATCAATAAGTTTTTTCAATTTAATCTGTTGGGAAGAACGTTTTTTTCTGAACCTAAAATTGATCGATCGAAACATATTTCTCTGAAATTCACACCAGTCTAAAAATTCAAGTTCGGTAAGATGTGCTGTTATGTTTTCCATAGTTTATAAGATTGAATTTTCCAATCTGCTCCTCTTCGAATAAAGGTCATTATCGGAATCTAGCCACTTTTTGTTTGGTAAATTTGGTTATTCTCTCTCTGTTTCTACAATTTTTTGACACATTTACTTGAATGAACTTTGGAAAAACTGATTCTTTTTTACAATTCTTCAAAAAGGCAATGTCCAAACCAATGAAACTTTATTTCATACTTATTTTTATGGTATAAGATTGTGATCAGATTTTCCTAGTCATCATATTGAAATTCAGTCTAATAAATCACAATCTCGGTAACAATATCACTTACAAACACCAGTGGTTATAAGCTGAACCTGAAGAAACCGGAGAGTAGAAACCAAGGTGTGATTGAGTTTGAAGTTGAAGTTCGTAGTCGTTCAAAAGTCCAATTGTATTATCAAAATTATAACAGGTTGATGTATTTGCTAACGATTAACAAATTCACTGTGTAATGAAATTATTATAAAATCGTAGAATTCTTCCCTGATGAAATCTAACACTAGATCCACACTTAAACTCACAAGCAGGGTCCGGTGCACAAATCCAACCGCTGACAATATGTCAAAACATAATAATCTTAGCTTATTATTTGTCATAGTCATAAAGATCGAATTGAACCTGGATGTCAATGTATTTTAATACCAATTTGATCTTCCTTGGTGAACAAATATTAAATATTATACAGTCAATATGGCCCATTTCACCAATAAATTTTAAAATGGTCAACAAGTTTTACAGCCAAGCTGCATTCTCAAGACCAATATTGACTTAATACAATATCGATAAAAATAAAGATACAAATTCAGTTAAAAAAACTACGGGGGTCATGACGCATCATTCACAATTGAAATTACAACCTAATAAAACTATCCTCTTTTCATCAATTAGAGAAAAGGGGGGCTGTTACGGAATAGGGCCTTTGGTCTTTTGTTCATTATTTTAATCCTTATTTTTATAAATTTCCAAACTTTCAAGGACGTTAAGGAATTTGAAATCCCTACCGAACGAACCAGCTAAGATTACTTTTGTTGATAGCGTGAACCGTACTCATAAATGGCTGGCAACTCCAGATTTTTCATTCTGTTGAGTCTGAAATGGCAATAATGTTCCATTAAAATCCTAGTTTAAATGATCTCTGGTTTGCCAACATATTGCAAGTCACAGTCATTGCAGGCAATTTCATAAATCCCGATTTCTCTATACAATCGAATCGACTTTATTCTTTAGGGGTTTTCCAAGTACTATTTTGTCAAAGTGGAAGTGAAAATCAATTTAGTATCTAGTCCTTTGAATATCTGTTGTTTCAAACCTCTTTAAAGAGGGAACGTACTGCAAATCGGCAAAATTAGCTTTATTAATAGGAAATGGAAAGCTGTAGAATTCCATAACAAGTTTTTCTAAATCAAATTTACGAATCAACTTATCAAAATATTTCCATTGAAACCATTACACTTAGCTATATCTTTAATGGTTTTGGTAATTCCTTATTATTCTATTTTTACTTACGGAAAAGTGATAAGACGGTGAACTAAAAATTGAAAACTGGCCATTTTATGTTATTACAATGTGAAGAATCTGCCGGGATATATCTAAAGTACTGGTATCTTTTCCTATAAATATCAAAATTCCAATCTATAATTGTTTCTAATTATTATCATTATCTAAAAAAGGCAGTCCCCCCCTTCCATTCTTCTTCCTCTTCATACGTAAATTTATCTGGGAGTGCGGTCTTAATATTCAACAATTCCTGTACATTGCATTTTTTTTGGTATCAAAATAGTCAAAAATGTCGTCAACATATTGAGCCAGACCCTTGAAAGTAAATCTATTCCTTCCCAACTCCTCACTCAAATCTGCTCATAAAAAGAAATCATCTAGGAAAGGATACAATGAAATTACCCATTTTGCCGTTCCCTCCTTTTGTTCATCAAACTATTGTTAAATTGACAAATGTCTGATTCATGCAAGAGTTCCGTTAACTGTATATTGATTGACATATGGGGGCTCCAATTTATTCTGTAGTAGTAGTCTTTTCCAAGAACTCCGCTCCCTAGGTATAGGTATACTAGGAAAAGAGATTTCACATCAAAAGAAATCAAAATCTTCTCCATCCTCAGCTCGATATTCTTGGTTGTTTTCTCATGAATTCCAATCGAATTCTTAACCGCAAAGCCTGGCTGGGGGTAGGGGTAGATTACAAACTCACAACTCACAAAACCATTGAGAAATATTATAAGTGGGGCAGATATAGCTGAAACTATAGGTGAACTATTTTTCCCTGTTTGTTATTTTGGTAAACAGTACCAATTTAGTACCAAGTATTCGAATATGCAATTTGTTGCGCGTTTTTAATTTCTTTAGTAACCAGATGATTGCACAATTCACAACATTAGTTTACGTCCCGGTCATTTTAGGTAATGGATTTTTTATTAACCAACTGGTAGGACCACCATTAATCATATCATTAACACGATCATAGTAGTGTCCTGTTTATCCACGACAACGACCTATTCCCTTTTATCAATCAGCTTTCATGTAAAAGCAATCCCTTCTTCTCAAACCTTTAATGACTCTCTTGTTTTGTATATCAGTGCTATTTGATATTATTTCTTATAGTAGCCAAATTCTTCCGTAACGATCTTTTGCTAAATTCTCTATATATTGTTTTGGTGGGTTCATTAAAATGTTTGATTGAAGATTCGAGATGCCAGCAATAACAATTTTCAATTTCAGAATTGTGTCCGGTAAAGCACAATTTTAGGCTTTATTTAACAAAACTGCAGTTCTTGACGTCATTAAGGTTTGTGAAGAGAGAATTCTCAACAATATGACCATATCGAGCATACCCGGACCCTCCCTGCGATCATACTTTTCTCAATTTAATATCTGTTGGGAAACGTTTTTTTCTGACCTTAAAAATGATCGACGAAACATAGGTCTCCTGAATTCCACCAGTCTAAAAATTCAAGTCGGTAGAATGTGGCTGTTAATGTTTCCATAGTTTTTAGATTGAATCTTCATTCTGCTCCTCTTCGATAAAGTATTTTAATTCGGAAGCTAGCCACTTTTGTTTGGTAAATTTGGTTATTCTCTCTAGGTTTCTACAATTTTTTGAACATTTACTTGAAGGAATTTGGAAAAACTGATTCTTTTTACAATTCTTTCAAAAAGGCAATGTCAAACCACTGAAACAGTTATTTTCATACTTATTTTATGGTATAGATTGTGAT
>JASPKZ010001269.1:0-83963 GCA_030220185.1 Diploptera punctata | reverse complement strand
TCAGAAGTTGGGACGACAAGAGTTCTTGTAATGCATAATAGCATGCATTTCCAGAATTAAACCTATCTTTAACTTTTTCTTCACCTAATTCTTGTTTATAATTATTGATCCTAAGTATTTGAATTCTGCAATTTCTTAACAATTTTCCTCATTTGTCATTAATTATCAATTTCCATTATGTAATGTTTTTAGTTGTGTGACAAAATATTAGTTTTATTGCTATGTACTTGCAGTCCCAAATTTCTTAGTGTTACTCAATAGAGTGTTCATATTGGCTCTTAGTATATAGGCCTACTCGCTATCACCTAATAATACTTCATCATCAGCATAAAATAACAGCTTATTAACACCACTGAGTTGTAGACCTTTTTCATGAAATATTCTAGTAAAAATTGAATAGTAGAAGAGAGAGTGAATCTCCTTACTTTAATCTATTGTAAATTTCAGAAGTATCTGAAAACGTTTGCCTACACGCACCTACTCTTTGTGCTATTTAGACACCTTCGAATAAATCTAAAAACCTTTTTAGGAATTTCGAACTCCAAGAGGATACTATATAACTTCTCCCTCTCAATTAATTCGTATGTCTTTTGAAAGTCCACATACAGTTCATGGATAGTGTCATTATATTCCTAATTATTTTATAAAAGCTGTCTTATTAAAAAAATCTGATCTATTTTAGACCTACCTCTTTTAAATTATGTACATTGATAAGCATCTATCACGTCTTCAAAATAGGGAGTAAGTCTGGATACTAATATATTTGTTAGAATTTTGAAAGAAGTTGAAGGTAATGAAATGCCCCTGGATAGTTGCTGTAATCAGTTTTATCTATTTCTTATAGATTGATACGATAACCTATTATTTACATTCATTTAGAAGAGCCCCTTTTTCCCAAATCACACTAAGCAACTAACGCATCTTTACCATCACTTCCTCTCCTTATTTTATCAGTTCTCTGGAGATCCCATCTGACCCCGATACCTTATAAACTTATATACTTTAATTTTTCTATCGTCATTTCAACCTCTAACACATTTGGTTCAGTGACTAATATTTCTTCTGTCTGTAAATTATTTTCTTCGATATCCTGTACTGCATGTACATTTAATATCTGATGAACGCATTTTTTCCATTATTTAATATACTACTGGAATCTGCTACACGTATTATATTTCTATTTCCACTCCTAATTAAGTTTGAACTATCCTGAAACACCTTTCTCTCTATTCTAACTCCCTGATATAATTCTCTGATATTTTTGTCTACCGCTTTGGTCTCGAGGTAGCGTGCTGCCTTGTCACGCAGCGGGCCCGGGTTCGATTCCCGGTCGGGATGTGGTTTTTTCGGGGTTTCCCTCACCTCACCTGTAAGACAAATGTCAGCTTTGAGGCCCAAATGGTCCCCGAACATCATCTGGCCATCATGATCATCATTATTATCCACGGTGTGGAAAGCAAAGGGAGCTACCACACCTATAATTCAAGGGCTTAGGGCAGTAACATGAAAAGCTATATTCTGTTAAGAATTGTCATTTATTACAATGATAGCAAATACATGTATTGAAATATCCATAAAATCATTTGTCAGTGCGCCAGTAATCAATTAAAACATACATACACACAATGTATTAATAACAATACTGCCCAATTAGTACTTATAATTTTTGAAACATTAAAATCCTTATATCTCAGAAGAAAATATGTGGCCTTTCATGTTATTGCCCTAAGCCCTTGAATTCCCTAGTGAACCTGCAAAGTATAGCATGAAAATGCTATGATTGCAGTGAAAGGGCAGAACACTTTAAATAAAATGTCCTGTTTTTGCATTTATTTTACTCTTTAATAACCGTGTGGTTTCCCGTCTGATGTTAACCAATTGTTCTAAGTTTATTTCATTTGTGTCGTGTAACCAATTAATTATTGCAAGCTTTTTTTTTACAATGTCGACACTTTCATCATCAAACATTTTCTTGTTTTGTCTCTTTTTTTAGTAATCTACGCTTTCGGATGCTGAGAATTTAGTGGTATCTCATAGTCCCCATTCTTTATTTACGTCAGTTTATTCTTAGGTTATCACATTTTCATTTCAAGATTCCAGTATTTCAAATCTATTATCAATTTTAACCTGGTATTCTTGCCGCAGTTAATCATTTCTGAAGTTTTGTAATTCAAAAATTTTCAGAATCGTCTTTAGCGTTTGTTCCTCTCGTAAACTATAACCGTTCTCTGATTTTCACCCTGACCAAATGATGATCCGAACTGCAGTGTGTCCTTCTAACTGAACTGATGATGCTACTAAGCTCTGGAGACGTCCAGGTGTAGGCCTATTTATGAATATTCTTATGCTGAAATGTGCTCTTAAAAATAAGATTATTTGATGTGGCAAAGGTGACTAATATAATTCCATTGTCGTTACTATCATTAATTTTGTATTGAAGTTTCATAATACAGTTTACGAGTAATATGATATCGTGAAAAACTATCAAATACGCATTCTAATTCTTCATAGAACTCATCCTTGACCTTGTCATCCTTATCTTCTGTGGGACCATGTACATTAACGATTACAAAATCATGTCGTTTACCCTTTAGAATTATGTATGATATATTATCGCTGATCAACGTAATATCTCGGATAGCGGAGAGGTTCCTCTTTCGAACTAAAAAAAAAAAAAAAAAACTTTCCAAATCAGGTCTCGCTGCACCCCCTAATATAATACAAAGCTTTCTGATTCCTGACTCCTCCTGGCAATCTAAGTTCCTGTAAAGCGAACATACCCAAGGTTAATATAATTCCCGCGTTACTATTTCTATTTCTCCACTACTATAAAATTCCTAACATTCCATGTTCCTAGGAACATGTCCCTATGTTTGAGCCTCTAGCATTAATTCCTTGAATAATCCGCGCCCGGAGAAACGAATGGGAGACTATTTCAACTCCGGAAAATTTTCCCACAGTGGCGCCCATATCCGCGTTTCTTGACGGTTATATATTTTAAGATAAGAATCATCCTTTCAACCAAGGTACTTTTCTCGTCTGGCTTATCGCCTTCAACCTGTCCGTCATGGGTGGCCCTAGAAAGCAATTTTTAAAAATTAGTTTAGGTGGTGAAGTATCAAAACTCGCGGTGCTAGAATTGTATCAAATTGATATACATATATCCTGTACTTCATAATTCATTTTAGATGCATATTTCTACATTTCGTTCCGGATCAGTTTTCACTTTTAAAACGTATATCAGGCAACAACTTTTGATATTCATACAAACTTCAATTCAATCGTAATTTAGAGTACTGCGTCATAAGTCTAAATAGGCCTATTTGCCCAATTTCGAGGCTTGTATCGAAACAAAAACATTGAGTGATATTGTTCTATACTTTACCACTACTATAACTACTACTACCAATACTACTTTATTTCACCTGACACTGCTACTTATACCACAAAACAACAACAACAACTACTACTACTATTTTTTTATTATTCCGGCTTTTACAATGAATATACATTTTTCCGATACCCATGTTCACAGTTAACTACACATTTGTTTCAACACATTTTTCCATTCCTGTCTGTTCATCCATATATCTTCTTCTATTTCCCATTCCCTCTTAGCTTCATTGATTCCCTGAATCCACGTAATAGTTGGTCTACCCTTCATTTTCCTTCCCTGTGGTTCCCAATCCATGATAATCTTAGGTAGTTCCTTCTTCCATTCTTCTAATGTGTCCGTACCAATTTAATTGTTTCTTCTTTATAAAATCTAATATTGAATATTGTACCTGCATTTTTTCTTTTATATATGAATTTCTGATTTTATCCTTCCTGGATATTCTTGCAGCACGTCTCCAGTAGTCCATTTCAGTGGCGAGCAATTTTTTTTTCATTTGTGCATTTAAAGCCCACACATCAGCTCCATAGGTAATAATGCTTCTGATTATTGTATTAATTTTTTTTTCTTTGAAGATATGTTTGTCTCATACTATTCCATTTAGGGCACATATAGCATACTTTCCTATATTGATCCTGTTTCTTATCTCTGTCTCTTGTTTTCCATCTTTAGTAATTTTAATTCCCAAATACTTATATTATTCGGCGTGTACTAATCACAATAATAATAACTAACTCACTGGCACTAACAAACTCATAGGTTCATGGCCGCGCCGACATAAGATCTCCACACATCCCTATCCTGAACTAATGTTTCTAATCATCCCTGTATAATGTACTTCCTGAAATCATGGTTAATGATATCCTCCCACCTCATTCTTGGTCTACAACCGGACATTTTCCTTCTCGTTTTCCTGCAAGAAGCTTATATGCCCCTCTTTCATTGTCACATGTCTTGCCATCGCAGTCTACAAGATTGAACTGTTCTTATTAGGCTACATTTGGTTTTCTATAAAGATCATATATCTACTATTACTACCGTTGCTACTACTACTACTACTACTACTACTACTACTACTACTACTACTACTACTACTACTACTACTACTACTACTACTACTACTACTACTACTACTACTACTACTACTACTACTACTACTACTACTACTACTACTACTACTACTACTACTACTACTACTACTACTAATAATAATAATAATAATAATAATAATTATTATTATTATTTTATTTCACCTGGTAAAGTTAACACCGTAAGGTCTTCTCTTACACTTCACCAGAGACAAACTACATAGATATTTACAATTATAATCTATAACTAAATTACTAACACTTAACCACAAAATATTGACTTATAATAAAAAAATATTATTATTATCATTATCATTATCATTATCATTATCATTATTATTATTATTATTATTATTATTATTATTATTATTATTATTATTATTATTATTATTATTATTATTATTGTTGTTGTTGTTGTATACAGTTGGTGGTGTTTTTCTGTTCCAAATTTCTATATCTTTCTATCAAAGCAACACTTCACTTCTAAACCCTTTCCTTTCATGGCTTCATTGATCCAACTGTATTTAGGTCGTCTTAATATCTTTTTCTCTAGTGTCATGATTTCTTTGGCCATCTTGTTTTGTCCTCCCTAACTGTCCATAACTAACTCACTGGTACTATTGAACCCATAGATTCATGGCAGCGCGGACATAAATTCTCCATACATCCCTATCCCGAGCTAATGTTTTCCAATCATTTCCTGTATAATCTACTTCCCTCAAATCAAAGTTAATGTTATTCTCCCGCCTCATTATTGGTCTACCAACTGGGCGTTTTCCCTCTGGTTTTCCTACAAGAAGCTTCCAAGCACGTCTTTATTCCCCATTCGTGCCACATGTTCTGTCCATCGCATTCTACGAGACCTAACTGTTCTTATTATATCTGACTTCCTATAAAGACCATGTAGTTCACTGTTATGTAGTCTTCTCCATTCACCCGTCTGTTAATCTCTATTTGGTAAAAAAAAATCGTAAGAACTCTATTCTCAAATACTCGTAATCTCCTTTCCTCCCTTACCACTTTAAACTGTCAATGATGTCTCTACTGTTCTATCAAAGCTTTATTATTTGTATTTTTGGTAATTTGCCTAATCTTGTTTTTTCAACATCTTGTTAAAAAGTCCACTCGATGCCTGAGTTTTCTTCCTTAATAGCTGGATATAATTCAAACTGACACATAAAAACAGATCTATTCAATCAATTTCAATAGTCATACATAGTTCCTTGCATAATACAACACGCATTTGAGCCACTTTTTAACATGATCCTGGCACTAAACAGATACACACAACATTGTACCATAAATAGCTACTATAATCTACTATAACGATTACTAACAGTATGGGGTTGTACAAGTGTCACCCTGACATCTGATCGTAATCAATGTTTTGGTACACACTTCTAATGTATAATTATAGTATATTACGATGTGAGATTAGGAAGTGGTTTTTAAAGAAGCGAGGAAAATGTTTAAAAACCGAGCGTTAGCGAGGTTTTTTAATTTCCGATATTCTGTAAAACACTTCACAAACGTGCGTTGTACATTATTTTTTGCGCGATGGTGTTCTCAAAATAATAAATAACAGTAAAATAATAATATCTTTGTTGGAAATATTTGCGTTCATTATAAACAAGTGAATAACGTTAACAGTGTGGACAATGTTTATTAGTTGAAACTACAGGAGCCCGTGACACCAATCAGTGATAAAATGGCGGCAAGTACATATTTATTGTTTTATATTGTTTTATATTGTTTTAAATAAAAGTCCAGTTCATTTAAAATGCAGTGATTTATTTCGTATAATGTATATTAACACTACCTTTTGGATATTTTTTTGTATATACATTGTACATAGTATACATAGAGGGCAGTGGTTTAACTTCCCACACGTGGTTTATAATATGTAATATTACAGTACAGTTATTTGAATTACAGTATAGTTATTTAGGTTGGCAACCCCGAAATGTAGGAAGTTGAACTTTCAATCATGATCGCCATTGCTGTAAGTACGACAAAACGCACTATCGCGCAAAAAAATGTTACACTACTTATACGAGTTACACATTATTACATAAATATGACTCATGCTCAGTTCAAGATTTCATCACTTGAATTGTTATGGAGATAGTAGTGAATAAAGTATTTAGGTTACTGAGAACGTTAATATTTTCTGAGAATTACATCAGATGGGCCTAACATCTAACGTAAAATCGTGCTTCATATTGCCTATATTTACATTTGAAACATCCTATGCATTAAGAGCTCAAACTGCTGTCCACTGGAGTGGAAAATACTGCAGCATTATTTGTTTTATTTTTCATTCTTGATTCAAGTTGTTAGTCTTTTAAACCAATTATCTTTTTGCAAATTAGTAGCTTGGAATTCTGGGCTTGTATCTAAAACTTACACCAAATGAACACACGGTTTTATTCACGTTTTCACTTTATGGCAGACTACATTTACAGAAATATGAGGTGATAATATCTTACACCGTTGAATGTCCATAATAGAATAATGTTACGCTTAATGTAAATATATAAAGTTTATTTATTTACTTCCATCCACTTTCTAGAATATTGGTTTCAGAAATGGGTTACTTAACCTCAGAATTCATAGACTGGCTGGTTGTAAATGTAATTAGCTGATACAAATGCAATTTACACATTTGTTCAAATTATTATTTTCAGAGTCCATTTACGGTGGAATTCGATATTAGAATCTTCCATTACAGGGACAGTTGTTTATTAGAACATATTTAACAGGCCAAATAACATTTATTATAATACATTTAAAGTACCTAAATATCCAACATTTATTGCAACCAACCAAGTAAATAACAAACTAACATAACAATACATAAATATACGATCCAATAGACATAACCGAGTGAAGACTGGTGAATAACAAAAGTGGCAAATGTTAGTAAGATAAAAATCAGATTTGTCGGACATAACCCCAAAAATATTAATTCATAAATATTTTATAGGCAACTAGCAATGGAAAATCTTTATAAGTTAGAAATAGTCATTCAAATCTATAAAAATTCATGAGTGTTATTTTAAATAAATTAATAACAATACTATATTATTATTATTATTATTATTATTATTATTATTATTATTATTATTATTATTATTATTATTATTATTATTATGGGGTTTTTAACATTTCATTTTTTTCAAAACATATAAAAAAATAAAACTAAAGTCAAAATTTCTAAAACAATAGTTAAAAGTATTATGACTTATGGGTCAGAGGTTTGGACTATAAATTATCAGTTGAAAAGAAAATTAATGGTAGCAGAAATGCACCATTGGAAAAGATCTGCTAGGATATCAAGGAGAGGGAAAATTAGAAATGAAATTATAAAAAAGAACATGAATCTACAAAACTAAATTTTAGAATGTATTCAAGAAAAGCAACTGAAATGGTACGGACATATTAGGCGAATGGAGGACGAAATATTACCGAAGAAAATAATGGAATGGACACCATCAGGAACGAGGAGGAAAGGTCGACAAAATGTCATGTGGATCTAAGGGATTAGATAAACTTTGAAGGACTGGGAAATAGAGGAAGAAATGTGTTATAACACGAATGGGGGAAAATTATAAAGCGAAATTGAAGAGAAATCATTGGTGCCGGAAAAATGTATCAACATTGTTAAAACCGGAAATATATATATATATATATTATTATTATTATTATTATTATTATTATTATTATTATTAATTGGATATGAACGACTGATCATGTTGATACTTTATAATTATTTTCTTTACAAAACAATAAATCCAACAATTTCTCAATATTGATAACTTGAAATATACCATTCAAAATAATCACATCTCACCTCGATAGAACAATTTCATGCAGTTAGGATATAAAGGACAAGTCCTCTTTATAATTCAGAAACAGATTAAATGAGAGTATTCTATGTAAATATGAGAATCAAGAAGAGACACACACTAATGATTAAATAACCTTGGATTAGCGATTAATCAACAATATACATGGATTAAACATGATTTGCGGCCATTTTTATCCATTATCTCAATTCAAACTATTTATACAACAGTATACATGGATTAAACATGATATGCGGCAATTTTTATCCATTATCTCAGTTCAAACTATTTATTTAATAGGCATAACCTTACTGAATCTGACATTACTGTAAACTTATAAACACAAGAAAGAAGGAGTGATTATAGAGATATAACTATCCATACTTTTTATCTACACTATATTATTTAGATCAATACTAACTATGAATGAAGTAGTTCTTGAGTTCTTTATTCGGACTGGGCAGACTGTCCTGAGGCCCGCGACCTGAAAGATCTATTGCGCTATCCCAGTATAATATCCATCCACCCATAGTAATTCTGTCCGAGGACAGGTCTTTCACTTCAATCATAGCATTTTCATGCTAAGCTTTCAGATTTACTAGGGAATTATAGGTGTGGTAGCTTCCCGTTGCATTCCACACCGGTGAAGGATGATGATGATGATAATGATAAGGATGATGATGAAGGCCGGATGATTTTCGGGGAATGTTGGGCCCTAAGCTTCTTGACATTTGTCTTACAGGTGAGGAAAAACCCCGAAAAAAACCTCACCCAGGAGCCTGTCCCGACGGAAATCGAACCCGGGCCCGCTGCGTGACAAGGCAGCACGCTACCTCGAGACCACAACGGTGGGCCAGTATAATATGGATGAATGGAATGAAGTTTATTCTACGGTGTCACGTGAGTTTAGGTCTCTTCCAGGTCCGGCATACCAGGTTCTTCTCTCATGATCCATATCGCCAGTTTTGGATTGGGCCCGTGGCCGCGACTAAGGACTACAACCTTTTCGTTGACCCCTTGTCCCTTTTTTTATTGCTCAGGCTCGGATTTATGAGCCAGTACGCTCGGGCTCCCCACAAGATCCTCGCAGTCACACATTTTCGACAAATGAGGATGCCAACCAATTTTTTTTTCCTAACATGAAATGAGGTGAAGTGATATGAAATGAATGAATGAGAAATGAAGGGAAGGAAGGGAGAATGGAGAGTGTTGATGTTATAAAATTCGAGAAACGGGAGAACCCCGAGAAAACCCTGAAAGTTCGCGATATGGCCCACCAACAATACCCTTCTGGAATCGCCAGGTTTCAAACCTGGGATCCCAATCGGGGCAGCAGCACGCGTATACCGAGACGGCAAGAATGAAGTACCGTAACACAGAATTTTCCTATATCCAATATGAATGCAGTTATACAATGGAAAATCAATGTAACCTATTTACGTTTTTACAATACAATGTTGGTTGGCATTTATCATGTGTTTTCACTAAGAGATCAACTTAAATACAGACGAGAAAATAAGATCGGGGAGTAGTTAGTTCACAGCCATCAGAATTGATAAATGTAACAGAAATACTTCCAATATACAAATTATCAGTTTTTGTTTATATTCTCAGAAGTATTAATGCATCTTGAGTGAGTGTACGTAGAATTTCAAATGTACTCATAAATCAAACATGGAGTATTTTGCCAATAAGAAGATTAATATTTGATGAGTTTGTACGCGCTAAAAAACACGATAAATGTCTAATTCACTTTAGGATCATTTTGTTACAATGGCTATTTAACTCATACCCCAAATGGGAGTCAATTACCAATCACATTTCAATGATTTTTTTATTTACAACCAATCACAGTCATGTTTCGCCTCGAATTTATCAACTGAAGTTTATCATATTAAAGAAAGCTCCCCCTTATTAACATTCTGAATAGGTCATAAATTTGGAGTGACTGACTCTCCAACAAATACGGCTACCAGATTGTATATATAGTGCATGAATGTCAGCAGACAGCGCATGCGGGAGATAATATAAAACATTTGTAGCAATTGATTATACCATAAAAAAAAGAAACCACTGTTTGCACTTTCTTAAACGAATTATTTTCCAGGAAATGACGTTACAGAAAAATATAATTGATATATTTACATCATAGGACAGCAGAAATTAATTAATACCTATAATGTTGGTTATAAATTTCTCCACTAGGGTACATTCTTACAATATTGCGATCCTCTGGCAATAAATAATATGATCTGGTTGCAGTGATGAACAAAAGAAGTAAATGAAGCGTGCCAATTCGTTTCTCATTTGTTTTCAAACATCGCCGTTTACATTAAATATATACATAATTATGTTAAAATAACTATAGTTATATAATGATTTGTGAGTAAACAGCTTAATTTTATTCGTTAATAGTCCTAACAAATGCCACTCTTGATTTCCAAATTCTCTATAATTTGGAAATCAGTCGTGGCATTACTTATGATAATTGTATCGATACATTTTTATGCCAGAAAATAACTCGTTTCAGTTAAAGCTAATAGACCATGAAGATCTATAGGGCCTGGAAACAAGAATCTTAAACAACAATACAAGTAGCAGTTGGGTGGTTAAACCTACTCTCCAGTTGACTTTATCCCCAGGAGAGTTTCTGGTATGCAGTGCCGTAGCCGAGTGGTTATAGGCATCATGCCTTGGCGCATGGCTACGAGACTTGAGATTATTTGATTCCCCATAGGGGAAGGATTTTCTCACGGAATTTCATTGCCCACCCAGCAATATGAGGAAATTGGGTTAGCTACATAGTAGCGTTTCCAGAATGGAAAAACCACCTATAACGCCTGGGGACACATTTCTTTAGTATTCTATATAAGCAAGTTCAAGGATGAAATATTCCAATAGAGAATGTAATATGATTTAATACTGTTATATTTAATTCACATTCCATAAATAATATGACAGTCATTATATAATAGAAACAATCGATGCATGAAATATATGACATTATTTCGTCGTGCGATATCAGAAGAACATGCCTGCAAATCGAGAATTATATTATGAGATGTCCCGCAGAGAATAGTTCTATAGTAAATTGTCAATGATCCATTTTATGTCTTTAAAAGGTCATGTTATGATATGACATTCTCACAACAATAAACTACTAGCACTACAAAAGCAGTTACAGACTACATGCTGAGTGAGTGGTTTTTCACATACACTCCCTTTACTTTTTGTTTCCTTGGAAATATTTTAATGAAAAATTAGAGAACTTTCAAGGTTTCAAACTATTATTGAACTTAATGTATTGTAACGAATTATGTACGTACATCGGAGTGGTCTAGGAGTAATGTCGTTCCCTCTTGGACGCACAGGGAACGAGTTAAATGCACATTCGAGACATGCTTCACAAATGAGAGCTTTTTTGGTATTTATCCAGTAAGATAAATGCCAGGAAGCTTTAAGGCACAAACATTTGTAAACACCACCCGCCCATCTTAATCACCTATTTAGTAAATAGATAAATATCCTCAACTTGTGTCCAACTCAGGGTCGGATCGAGGAATGAGATGAGATGAAAACCCTATATTTATAGAGGTCTGTGAACGACAAGGGTGCCGGCCGACCAATACTGGCGCACCGTCACAGGAGCGGATGAATTAAATGACATGAAATGGATGAGATCAGTATGGAGAAATGATGGAATGAAATTTGTGGCAGGGGAAAACGGGAGAAACCCCGAGAAAAACCTGCCCAAGCTCCGTTTCGTCCATCATGAATCCTATTTTGTATCCGCCTTATCTATATAAGCTATGTAAAAATAAATATATTTCTGTCTGTTCTTTATGCGCTGCCATACCGTTCATCCGATGGTGATGTTTTTTTTTTTTGCAAAATGTTCAGGAATTTATCCGGAAGGTTTTAAGCCATACGAGAGTTGTAATACTCAACCCATACACCCTTAAAAATAGCCCTTTGTAGAGAAAAACGTATTTTTCGGAACTTTTTGGACGCTTAAACGGCTTACGCTGCCTAAACCTTAACATACACACCAAATTAAAGTATAGAGAATTGAATATATTTTTAAAAAATCTACAAAAATAGTCCGCGACAGCAAGTCTATCTTTTACGGATAAGTCATAATAACCATTTTTATCTTTCAGCTCATTGATGCCAAGAAGATCGGGAAGACTAGATTCCCGGGCAAGCGTAGCAGCTCACGGCGGGTATTCTTTTACGGATAACTCTCAATAACCATTTTTGTCCTTCAGCTCACTTATGCTAAGAAGCTCGGGGTAAGTAGATTCCCGGGAAACGCCAGGTAATCAGCACGGGGTATCTAAAAACAATTACGATAGAAATGTATAATTATTTTTTATTTTTACTTATTCAACTAAATAAATTAAGGCGTAGGTATAAATGTATGACCCAAGGCGTATCTTGACTTAAATGTTACTGTTGTCATTTTTACCCCGTCATTGACTTGCTGACTCATCCGGGGAGAACTTTTATGCCATTGTGTAATTAAAAAAGTGTTTCATAGTGTTTCACTATTAATACATTTTAAAATTTTGAAGATGCGAGTTCATTTTTTTAAAAAATTTTGGCCGATTTCATGTTACTTGTAGACTATGTAATACAGAGTTAAAAATCCACTCCTGAAAGTTCTTGTTCCTGTAAGACTGGAGATGCGTATGAAGGAAGAAGTTAAACTAAGACAGAGGTATATAGGTAGATAAACGCATAGTAACAAATTATAAAAAAGTAAGTCACGTTTAGTGAGGTAATAAAATGTGTCTTCTGCTTCATGAAATTAGGCCTTTTGACCTGTTTTCACATCAAGTGGGATTTAATGAATCCTCCCATCTAGTAAATGGGCGTCCAACATTTCTATGTCCTATTGGTTTGTACTTTAGTAACAGCTGAGGGATTCTATCTGTAGGCATTCTCTTGACATTTTCATACCAGTTGTTTCTCATGTTGTCAATTCTATTTGTTAAATTGAAAATATTTAAGTCATTCCTAATATCCTCACTTCTTTTCTTGTCCAAAATTGTCACACTTGCTACTGAACGTAGGAACTTCATTTCTGCAGTTTCTATTTTCCTTCTGTCTGAACGGCTAAGAGTCCAATTTTCACTTGCATATGTTAAGACAGGCACTGCCATAATTTTGTAAAATTTTAGTTGTGTGCTCCTCAAAGTTTTATTTTTCAGTGTCCGTCTTATAGTGCCACACATTCTGTAAAATCTATTTAATTTAATATTAATATCTTCCTTCTGGCAGTATGATACATTGCATCCTAAATAATTAAAATTGTTCACCTGTTGTATTATACTGTTATTAATACTGATTTTACACCTCATATGGTCTTTCCCGTTGAATGCCATTACTTTCGATTTACTTTCAGAGATTGTCATATTAAATTTATTTGCTATTTAAATACCAAAATTGGATACAAAGTGAAAAAAGTGAAGTAAAATTATTGTATAAATTCCATCTCAGGTGTCAAAGATTAAATATGACTATTTAACTCATGCCCCAAATGGGAGTCAATGACGAATCTTGTTTTACAACCAATCACAGTCGTGTTTCACCTAGCTATTCATCGATTAAGTTTATCATATTAAATAAAGCTCTTCCACTTTAATATTCTGAACAGGTCATAGCATTATTTTTCAGTGTCTGACTCTCTAAGAAATACGTTAAATATAGCAATGTATATATTAAGATGTAAGAATGATAGAGTACATGTAGCTCCCAGATTGTATATATAGTGCACGAATGTAACCAGATAACGCTTGTGAGATATAATAGAAAAAAACTGTAGCGATTGATTATACCACAATAAAAAGAAACCACTGTTTGCACTTTATTAAACGTATTATTTCCCAGGTATTTACGTTCCAGAAAAATATGAGTGACATATTTACATCATAGGGCATCAGAAATTAATTAGTAACCTATAATGTTGGTTATAAACAGTTTGATGTGTTTAATTTTTTCTCCACTAGTGTGTATTCTTACAATATTGCGATGCTATTTGGTAATAAATAATATGATCTCGTTATAGTGATGAGTAAATGAAAGATAACAAGCGTTTCTCATTTGTTTTCAAACATCGCCGTTTACATTAAATATATAAATATTTTTAAATGGCTATATTTAAATAATGATTTGTGAGCAAACAGCTTAATTTTATTCGTTAAATAGTTCTAAATATTATGAAGATATACTTGGAGAAGAACAAAATGGCTTCCGGAAGGGTAGATCATGCTCTGATGGATATTTCACAATGCAAATTTTGATTGAGAAACATCGTGAATTTAATATAGAAACACACTTGGCATTTATTGACTTTAAAAAAGCCTTTGATAAAGTGAACAGAAGTCTGTTATTTGAAATTTTGATGAAAGATCAGATCCCAAAGCAGATCATATATAATATTTATAACATTTATAAGTCAACTCTCATTGCAATAAAAATAAAAGAAAAAATAACTCAGTGGAAAAAAATAAACTCAGGAGTCAGACAAGGTTGTGGCCTCTCCCCTCTACTTTTTAACATATACATGAGTGTCATTGTAAAAGACTTTAGAGAAACAAAACATGGAAGTATCACTATCAATATAATTTTAAAATTAGATATAATAATGTTTGCAGATGATCTTGTTTTACTAGCAACATCTGAAGATGATTTACAATGGTCAGTGCATAATTTAAATCTGACAGCCCAGAAATATTCAATGGAAATATCTACCAATAAAACTAAAATAATGACCTTTTGTGGAAAATCCCCAATACCAAGCAAAATTTGTTTAAATAAAATTTTAGAGAGAGTTAATGAGTTTAATTATTTAGGATATAAACTCTCTTTTGTTGAAAATTTGGATTTACCAGAGAAAATTGTGAAATTCAACAAATCAATGGGAATCATTAATAGAGCTTTAAAACCTTAATTAGTGCAAAAATCAACTCGTACTCGTCTTTATCAAATAATGGTTCGACTAGTCCTATGTTATGGGAGTGAAGCGTGGACTATAAGGACGAGAGATGAAAGCAGACTAACAGCTTGTGAGATGAAATGTATGCGTCGAACACCAAATGGGATCGAAAAAAAAGTAGAAATCCTTCAAGAACTTAATGTGTCACCAATACTGGACTACATCTCCAGATATCAGCTTAACTGGAAGGAACATGTCTCAAGAATCGCTAGATCCAGGATCCCCAAGGCAATAATGAACTACTGTCCAAATGGGAAACGGTCACTTGGTCGACCTATGAAAAGATGGCACGAAAACCACTTTCTCAGGCCTAACAGTTCTTCTAGGACTAATACCTGGCAGGAAGATGATGATGAAATAGTACTAACAAATGCCGCTCTTGGTTTCCAAATTCTCTAGATAAATTGGAAATCACTCGTGGCATTACTTATGAAAATGATCATCTACTAAAACTAAATCTATGATAATAAGTAAATTTCCTTTGAGATGCAATTAGAACTAGTGACAAGGATGATTGAGCAGGTCTGGAATTGTGATAGCTTGATGAGGATCACAGCAAATCTAAGATATCTAGCTAACAAGGCAGCAACAATAGCAAGTTGTATGAATTATATAATCTGGGAAAATAATTAAATAAGGAAATGAAATTTATAATTTATAAAACAGTGATACGCCCAATTCATACTTACGTCTCAGAGACTAGGACTAATCTGTAAGAACGAAACAGTTCTTAGAAACACATGAAATTAACACTTTAAGGAAAATCCTACTGAAAACCAAGTGAGATTCAATTAGAAATGAGGAAACAAGGGGACATGAACATTATGCAATAAATAAATAAACGAATAAGAGAATATATCAATGGAAATTACATGCAACACCAAACATGAGAGTTTGTTTATTAAGAGATAATAATCTTCCGGCAGATGGAAGGAGATAGCCTGGAAGACCATAGAAATGTTGGAAAGATCCTTGGTTTCTGATCTGAATAGGCAGTAAATCTAGAATATACACGCAGCGGGCCCGGGTTCGATCCCCGTTCGGGACAGTTTTTCTGGGTGAGGTTTTTATCGGGGTTCTTCCTCACCTGTAAGACAAATGTCAGGAAAACTTTAAGGCCCATACGGTGCCCGAAATCATATGGCCATCGCAATCATCATCATCATCATCATCATCATCATTCATATTCATCTTAGATAAAGCTTAGGATTAGGAACTCTCCTAGCGCACCACTATCATCATCGTCACCCATCATATCATCGAGGCAACGTAACCCCGCCTTCCAGGCGCCCAACCGCAGGAGTGGGTTACAAGTACACCATGCCAGGAGAGAAAACCAGGAATGTCGAAAGACAACCTGGGGAATTTGCAAAAAAAAAAAAAAAAACTATGCAGAAAAGAGAATAAGTCGTGTTTCACTTGATTTTTATTTACCAGTTGGAACTAAATGCCTAAAATATTGAATGAAAGTCAAAGGCCTGGAAAGTATATTTATTAGTATCACATTTTGATATGTTTAAATGCAATCAGGCCCCCAAAAATCCAACCTTGGTGTCCTCGTCACGAGTGACAGGCAAGTGATGGAGTGATGTAAGCTGAATACTTCATATGCCTCTGAACTGTCATGGCAGCCTAAAAGTCCATCAGGAACCCTGGACATGGTCGTCGAATGAGGCAATGATCACAAAGAGCCAAGCTAGTAACCTACTCGAGGTGTTATTCTATTGCTCAAAGAAATTATGATGTAAGTCAGACTGATAAAATTATATCGATCTCAGAAAATAATTTAAGAATGGATTGCTAGAATATTCGATCCTGGCTTAATAGAGATCAATAAATTATTTATTTACGTCTGTGCATTATCCGAAACAAAACATTCCGTCTCACAGAAACTGCTTAAACTATGCGAATTCCTCAGAAAATCGAATTTATGGTCCCTTTTGCTGGTTTAAGGAATATATATTCATTTTGTTAATTCGGTTATATGATATAAACATTTTATACAAACATCTTATGAAAATAGAAAAGAAGGAAACATTTTTTAAAGGTAGATATTAACCGTTCAGGCAGAAGAAAAATAGAAACTGCTGAAATGAAGGAAGCTCTTACGTTCAGTAGCAGGTGTGGCAATTTTGAACAGAAAAATAAATGAAGATATTAGGAAAGACTTAAATGTTTTTAATTTAACAAATAGAATAGACAATATGAGAAACAACTGGTACGAACATGTTAAAAGAATGCCTACAGATAGAATCCCTCAGCTGTTACTAAAATACAAACTAAAAGGACATAGAAGCATTGGACGCCCATTTACTAGATGGGAAGATTCATTAAATCCCACTTGATGTGAAAACAGGTCAAAGGCCTAATTTCATGAAGTAGATGAAGAAGGAAGATATTCCGATCTGAAAAATAGCCTACACTCATGTTCTTACGTATCGCTTGAAACAAAATAAAGGATTTTATGTAAAATGTGAGATCTTACCACTATCAACAAAGTAATTGCTTTCTAGATTAGATTAGAAAACGTATGCCTCTTTCTAAGCTGGCCCCAGACCCTCGGTGAGGGGCCTATATCCCTCCCTTTGGCTCTATTCTGCCCTAGGTTGTCACATAGGCACATTCAGAGTCGCGAGGAAATATACGAATGGAGGACCCCTCAGCGTGGATCACCACAACCACAAAATTTAAACGTCTGTGCTTTGTCAGGCCAGACTATTTTACCGAAATGAGATGAAAATTGATACGAAATGAATGAGTAATAAATTAAGATGAAATGACATGATAGGGGAGATAAGAGAAATCGAGAGTTTTGGTGGGATCAAATTCGGGAAACGGAAGAACCCCGAAGAAACCCTGAAAAATCCCGGTATGGCCCAGCACCAATACCCCTCCGGATTCGAATCAAAATTCCAGTCGGGACAGCCGCGCGTGCTAGCCTCCCATCTACCGTGATGGTAAATGTTTTCTAAGTAGGCACTACTGTTTATTACGAAGAATGGAAACAAGAAAGTACTGTAAATCAGATTCTCACATTTCAAGTGAATAAGACTCAACAAGTAACAAGTGCAACAAATTGATAAACCTACTAGGCTAGATATATACAGTGCGAGATCAGTATAGCATTGGACACGGCGATCCTACGCTGTCCGTTCCCCGCCGCGAGTGCGCCAGCAGTGACAGTGAAATCTTCGCGTCCCCGCGTCTCCTGTCCAATGCCACACTGATCCTACTGTGTGTGCGTATATATATATATATATATATATATATATATATATAAAGAAAAATACATAGAAAATAACAGTTTTCAAGAAATCTGAAGTAGAATCGAATTTGTTCAAAGAGAAATATAATATAAAACATAGTGTTTTCAGAGAACAAAAGAATTAAGTGCCAGCCAACGAATAAGATAATGTTTGTTCAAAATACTACCTATAGCTGAGAAGACATGACACAACAAGCAGCAGCAGCAATAATAATAATAATAATAATAATAATAATAAATAATAATAATAATAATACCCCAAAATTACTACTGCTACTACTACTACTACTACTACGGCTAATACTACTACTACTACTGTAATACTACTACTGCTACTACTACTACTGCTACCACTACTAATACTACTAGACTCTACGACTACCCAGACTACTAAGAATTAATAATAAACGAAGAATAATAATAATAATTAATAATAATAATATAAGAAGAAAGGCGAATGCGAAGAAGAAAGAGAGGAGGAAAGAACAGGCCAAGTTTACACAGGCATTAGCTCTTACAATCGAATTCAAATATCGATAACGACCCAAACTTGAATTAAAGTTTTACTGATTTTCAATTTCATTCCAATGGTCCATGTCATCATAATCACAAATTTTAAAGCGTAGTTAAAGTAACTTGTTGGAAATTTTTATCATAACAAACATGAACAAACACTATCCTGTAATATCAAAAATTCACAATTTACTGGATACAATGAACGTTCTTAGATGTGATATGACTCCAAAATGAAATCATCTAAAAATAAGAAATAATTATTGTTATTATTATTATTATTATTATTATTATTATTATTATCATCATCATCATTGTAAGAGAATATTTTATAAATATTTTAGCATCAAGTGAATGTTTGGGAATAACGGCTGGGGGACTCGACATGCTGACCACATGTCACCCCTACACTGTCTGATTATCATCTACCTCTGTGATTGACACATGTGGATGTGAAGCCAGCAGCCGGCTGGTAGGCTAAGGGCCTTGTAGGCCTGTCGCGCCAGGAGAATGTTTGGGAAATACCAAATTTCGTAACACTCTGATGGTAGCAAATTTCTTTACGAGCAACTGTGTATTGTAAAAATATTACCCATGCACATCCATTTAAAATAGCAGAACAATAGATAAATAAACATGTTTAGTGCTTAGTAAAGCATTTGTCATTAGTTTACGTACTTTGAAATGTACTTTTTTTGTTTTGTCGGCGGAGTTTAATGTAAAAGTTTGACAGGTTAATGTTGAGGTTGGAGATCGTGACACAGTGTTGCTCTCTCACTGATAACAGAAGCTGATAGCAAGACCACATTTCAGTATTACAGGTTGATCACGATCTTCTCCTGATATTTATACTGAAGAACTACACACTGCATCATGTATGTATTTTTTGTAAGATGTCGGCACATGAGCCAAATAATGTTTATGTATATCTTTAACACCAATGCTCAGTTTGACGAAATTTGAGACAACTAGAGACAGCAACATTTAGAGCATTACACATATATGCCATTACATGTTCAAAAGTAAAGTATAACTCATGAAAAAAATGCACAGGTATATTTATCTTAGTATAAATTTTATAAGTTGGAGTTATTTAGCACTCACAAATATAAACCCTCTACACGTGTCCTATGTCGTGACAGGAAGAGGATGGGATGAAATGAAACACCTATTGTTGAATACTGCGATATACGCGGATCCCAGCTGACCTGGCCTGGCGTACATCACAGGGACAAATGAAAGTAAATGGAAAAAACTTGGATGACATGAGTGGAGAAGTGGTGGAATCAAGTTTTTGGTAAGGGAAAACGGGAGATATCCCGGGAAAAAATCAGCTCTGGCTGTAATTCATCAATCACGAACCCAAAATGCAGAGTCCGATAAGCTCTGTCTGAGGCTCAATAGTAATCCCAGCCGAAACCATAACCGAACAACCTCCAAATCTGTCACATTCAATAATTTTAACTGGATCCAAATGTTCATTAGGACGTCTCCATACACATATATGAGCATCAGAATCCGTTAAACGAAATCTTGATTCGTCCGTGAATGGAACACCCTTCCAGTGGTGGAGCTGTCAGTTGACATGATTCGAACAAATCGCAGCCGGGCTTCTTTGTGCTGACGTGTTAAGCGAGGGGCTTTAAAGGGGATTCTTGACCTCAACCTTGCCTTTCTCAGTCTATTTATTACAGTCTGATCAGAAATTACCGCCCCAGTTGCTGTTCGTAAATCATTTCGTAGATCTCTGGCTGTAGATGTTCTTAATTGCTCAAAGCTGATAGGAAAATAAATCTATCCTGTGCCACTGTAGTCTTCTTCTTCTTACGGCCTTGCCCGGGCGGCCTCTTGCATCCACGTGCCTCTCTATATCGTCTCCACAGACTATGGATGACGGAAAAGCTGACATCAAGGATCCTAGAGACATGGCGAATGGAACGGCCATCTTCTATCAATGAAACTGCTCGTGCAACTGATGTTTCATTCAGATGTCTCATTGCTCTGTATTAGCTTCAGAGAACACAAAATAACAATTTCCTACCAGATTATTCTTCGACCTGTTTTTTTTAATAATTCCATGAGCATTCACTTTGGTTTCAGCAACTCTTGGAACTTCACTAACGTGTTCAGAGAAAAAAATTAATAAAACCCAGAAGATCTTCAACCTGGCTTTAAACAATAGGCCTACTTCAAATCAAAACATCTAACTCCCAAAACTTATATTGTTTGAATATTTATTTTGTGGCTTTGGTTTAAACATGCGTTCCTCTAATTTTTTTGAGTAGTATAATTTTCTTCTTATTCATCTAGCTTAACCTCTCATCTTATAAGTACATTTATATTCTCCACGCTACTCGGGTCAAATACAGGTTGTTTGGAAATTCACATTACAGATTTATAGGGCTTGTAGAGGCGACTGAGAACATAAGTTTTGAATAGGATCGATTGTCCGAAAACGTACCGTTTTCGTGCTGCAGGTTTAAGTTCGCATTAAGAACTTAAATCTCCCGCGTCTGCCAGGAATAAATCAATAGTAGGCCCAATTTAATTATTTATAACTCAATTAATTACTCGTACATTTACACGGCCCAACATTCATTGATATCCAATATCAAGGGAAAAATAAAGAAACTTCACTTTGCCACTAGGCCTATATGAGAACATTTTTTATATGCAAACTAACCAAACTTCTTTGCTGTACTTAACATTGTGGTTAGTACTTATATATTACAACAACGGTTCGATGTGGTAACCATCAAGCTCGTTGCATGCACTGTACCCGTGAATCATGCTCTGTTACACTCGTTCCATCTTATTCTTACAGTGACAAAGTGAAGTTTATTCATGTTTTCCTTGACACTGGACATTATCACGAAACCAATTAATGTTGGGTTGTGAAAATGTAATTAACTGAATCATAAATCATTAAATTACTATCGATTTATCCCCGACAGACGGAGATTAAAAAGTTTAATGCGAAATTGTTATACCTGTACAACGAAAAATGTACGTTTCCGGACAAATGTTCCAATTTAAAACGTTGTGTAACTAGTTCTCTCTACAAGTCCTAAAAGTTTGTGATGGGAATTTGCGAACACTTTGTAGGCCGATAGTACAAATTAACTTATAAAATATAGTAGCTATTTAAAATATTTGAGTTGCATTAAAAATAATTATAATTATTAGGCCTATAATTAATCTAAGAGAGACCCAATTGAAATTTTACAAAACGTTGGCAGTACCGGTACTGCTCTATGGTTCAGAAGCCTGGATACATAAAAAAAACATCTAAGTAGGATAACGGCGGCAGAAATGAAATTTTTGAGATCTGTTAAAGGGTGCACTAAGGAAGACAGAATCAAGAACACAGAAATAAGACAGGAACTTGAAATATTTGCAATAACTGATAAAATAGATACATATAGACAAAAATGGAAGAAACACATAGAATGAATGAGGATAGATATCCAAAACAAATAACAAAATACAAACCTAAAGGCACCCGAGATGAGGGCAGACCTAGAAAGAGATGGGCTGAAGTCGGAACGGGTCAACAGACCTAATCCATGAATGCAGATGACGACGATGATGATGATGATGATGATGATAATCTATTCATTTTAATTATTTACTGGGACTCACTTTAAATTTAAGAAAATCCCTGAAAAAACGAAACCAGGATATTTAACATGATGGGGAATTGAAATAGAGCTCTCTGTGTGTTATCGGAATAATAGTCACTTTATCATTGTTCAGGAAGATAACTTTTAAAATTGAAAACACCATTTCCTCATAAAGCTTGAAGATCTTCGATTAGAAACCATAAAACTGGGACTATCTTGACAAGATGGATAGGTTCTCTCTAAATAGGACTTACGTTTAGCATGTAGAAGAAAAAGAAGAAAAAGAAGAAGAATACATATAGTCTTAGAATTTTATTAGGTATGTTTTAACATGGATATTAAATACCTGTTGACCGATTTTGGCATATTAAGGGTTATTTTCTTCTGGATTGAAATATGCTTGTTCAATTCGGACTAAGGTCGATACAATTTGAGAGACTTTGGGTGCACAATTTTATTTGGAGAAATTGTTCATCGAAAAAAAAGTTAAATCATCATAAACACTTCGGATTCGAAAAGCATTTCACTATCAAAATTATCAGGTGTCCATTAGCTTCTTGAAATAATAGAAGACTCATCAGCAACGTTAATGCAAGAACGAGAAAGTGGACTACTCCAGAAGAAAAACTGTTGGTCACCTTGAGGAAGCAAATATTAAATAAAACACTTTTGAAACTGGTTAAACCAGAATTTTTAATATGTTTAGATCACTTGTCACCCATCACTATAAATACTGGCATCGGTACTCAAAAATTCACTTTCTCTATCCGAATTGGTATGTCACGTAACATTTTACTCAGATGTGCTGTTGAAAGCGTAAATTGACTAACAAATAGCAACGTTATTAACGTTAAAATTTTTATTGCATAATGATTTATTGATTCAGCAGAAATGAGAAATCAAAACACATAGGAGTTTAGCTACGTCATTTACATAAAAATATTGTGTATCATGTTCATAACCCATTTATAGAGGAAGACTAACAACCACCAACTGAATCGTCAAAAACATTTTTGGGCTATACCCTTAAAATCGCAAAGATCTCGAAGAAACATTTATGAAGTACTATACAAAAATACTATATACAAATTATAATAGATTAAAGCAGGAAGTTTTGTCACGTTGGTTGGGTCACGTTGGGCAACCATTTAAAGCAGAAAATTGATTGAAGGCACCACGTTGAGCGACCATTTAAAGCAGATGGTTGTATCTTAAAGAAGGAGATGTAGATGTGGTACCATTTAAAGAAGGGGTTGTCGCCACTTCGCTTTCCATCTACCGTTTGTAGTGTCACTCGGTAGTTAGAATCCTTCTTTGATTCGACTTCATTTTGCCATTGGCTATGAGTTTACCTTCAGGGGAACAGAGGGAAGACTAAAAAAAATGGATTTCACTCAAATAAAAACACCGAATAACTTTAAGAAAGTAGCTTCCGCATTTATTATCACTTTAGTTCTTTTAACTTAAATGAAACTTGTACTTCTTTACTTTAATATCGGTAATATATTGACTGTTATATAATGACGGTACTAATCACTATTGGAGACTCAACTGTCACACATTATACCATTCAAAATCTATTATTTCGACTTGAAATTAACTGCACATATGTTATACTTCATATGTAGTAATTTGATGCACGATTCCTTTGTTTATTAATAAATTTGTACTCAATATTAAAAAATCATGAGCGACCGTTTTTATGTAAGACTTGTCACTATGACATCTTTCAGTGCAATGTTGAAGATGGATCTCCTTCCCACAATCCACTATTCCTATTAAGCCATTCAAATCTGATTGGTTAACCAACCTGGCCTATGAGAGCTATTGGTTGACTCACATCCAAGTTATCCAATCACTTCAAAGTAAATGTGGCAGTTGATATTTCAAACTCTTTAAAATTCATAACTGATTCTAGATTTTTTTTAAACCACATAATATTCTCAACAATAACTTATATTCTGTTACACTTTTTATATGATATAAACATATTAATTTCTCCATATTCATACTTATGACATTTTAACTGATTTCCCTTGAATAAAAAATTAAAATGTTGAAGATATATATATATATATATATATATTAAATAAAGTAACCCCTATTATTATTAAATACCTGTAAATATCCGGCTTTAAGACATTTGCATTATTTCTGTGGAAATATATGTGAAGTCTTTTGACAATTAACAACCTAAGATTTTTACGTGCATCTCTCACTAATATTTTTCAACCATTACTTTGTAGGTCTTGTACTCTCACGAGACTTATAAACGCGACCGTCCTGACTGGGATACTAGGTTCCAATCGTGACGGTTCCAGAAGGGCATTTGTTGTGGCCATACCGGGATTAAATTTAAAAAAAATAAAAATATATACTTTACTTTAGAGGAAGTCCTCAACGTGATAATAAATGTATTGTATAATGTTAAAAACTTACTTTATAACTCACTGACATAATCTAACCTGGAGTTACATATCCGCCAGACATAAGGTCTCCTTATAATCCAACCCATAAAAAAATATTTTCCAGTTACTCCTTGTATAATTCACTCCCCTCAAATTATAGTTAACATTGTTCTTCACCTCATTATTGGTCTACCTGCCGGTTGCATTCCTTCTGGTTTCCTGCAAGAAGTATCCATGACCTTCACCTCCATTAGTGCCACATGTCCTGAGGAGACTGTGTATCTTATTTATTAATCTTAACAATTCACAATGATTTCCTTTGCATGTAAATGCTTCTACAACTTAACGTCCATTTTAGCTTTTGTTTTATTTATCTTCATAGCTTTATTGAATTCCATTGCAAACAAAATATTTCTTTTTGGAATTTAACTGCAAGTAACTTGAAGTTAAATCATAAGTAATCATATGTGGGAATTTTTACTGGAAACTCCTCAAACACAAAATTAGCATACAAGTGTTTGTAGAAGCAGAAGACAAATTTATCTTACAGAAAGCTCTGTACATTCCCCCCAACGTCCCTGGTTTGATAGTTACAAATGTTGAATTGGAAATTAAAGTCGGTACACGTTTGAATGTAAAACGCTAGCAAATTGTTTAGCTAGTGTTGTAGACAGATAGTAGTTGTGATTCACAAGATGTTCTCCCTCTCAAAAGAGGCCGCATAAATATTAACACTGCGGTCAATGTGTAATACGGCGTCATTGGCCTCAATTGTCAGAGCTTTAAGAGGATGTGTGGTGAGCTTCTCCAAGAAGTGGGGTGTGAAACTGCGACAATTTACTTCCCAGCCCACGTATTTCTAGGGAGGAGAACAGCGCGATCCTAGAACTCCGTGCTTTATTTGTCCATCACATCCTCTTTGGATTTTTAGTGTGTACTCAAAAACATTAGCATGAATTTTTATTAAGGTTCAGATGTTGCATTTTTAAAAACAATTCGTGAGGTGGCTTGTCAATTGCTTCTGATATTCATCCCACATCCGGGTACCTGAGAACATTTTTCAAAGGGGCCTTTAGGGTGAGAATTTTTATTTAGTTTCTATATCGTAAATTGCAGACAAATCCTTTCCTCTCCATCCCCCTTTTTATCAATTCTAATTGTTCTAAAAACTAATAAATCTAAAAGAAGAGAACAAGTTAAGTCAGGCGGCAGAGTTTGTTCGTATTCGAGAACTCTCGGATTCAAATCCCGGTCAGGACCAAAGTGACTTAGATATTTTTACCTGATTTCCTCGGTCATAAATTCAAAAACGGAATTTCACCACCAGCACCAATTTCGTAGTATCATTAAAATGAGGTAATACCACATCTACAGTAAACACGTGGCAAACATAGCAATAGAAACACACAACCTAGTTAATAACATAAATATCCTAGACACAATATGGCCTTGAATATTAAAGTATACTACTTATAAATAGGAATAAAATAAGTAATTTTTTTTGTAAGCCCATCTTTTCCCTTTACAGAGATTTAGGCGCTCTCCCCCTACAGGGAAGAATTTGAACCATACTAATTTAGTTACACTTGTTTTTGTGCAGATGTCATTTTTGAGTGGTCCGTGGTCAGCGTTCCGCCTCATATTGACATCTAGGAAACCAAGGTAGTACTAGGAAGGGAAAATTCGGTAAATTTTGCTTAGAGACCTTTTCATTCAGGCTTAAGGATTTTTTACGAGCCTGAAAATCTTCAGACTCGGGCCCACGGCTTAAAAGTCCCTCCCGGAGGATTTGCTCCTTGGATTTTTCCGTCCTAAAAAATCCATCGACCCCGGCCGGGTTTGAACCCGCGACCCTCGGGACCAGAGGCAAGGAACATAACCACTAGTCCACCGTGACCGACTAAAATAAGTAAATAAATAACTAAAAGAAATAATAATATTAAACACAACATTTAACCTCCTCATCCCTGAAGAACAAAATTGATATAACGTTAAATATTTATATAACCATTTATTAAAAAAATTAAGGTTCTCCTAAAACATTTTTTTTTCTTCCAAAACGTATATTTTTAAGACAGTAAAAAGGGGGAGAATTACAGAGGTTAATTATTGTTCGGCAGACTTGGGGAAGCGCTAGCATACAGCCGCATTTACACTAAAACTTTTACACTTTCCATTGATATCTGTTGAGGATATCATGCAACAATTACATACCTAACATACATAGGAAGAAAGGTTTGACCCACTTAGATAGAATCTCGCTTTAAAAATCTTCTCGTTTATTTTGTTTTAATGCGTACAAGTAGTTACAAATCCTAAGATAACATTTATATAGTATCCGTCGAATAGTTCATTTAACTAGACAGATAAGTAGTTTCCAAACCGTAACTTACATAATATATACAGTGATATACTATGAAATATATTGGAAAGAGTCCAGTAGACAGGATAGCAAGACTGAGGAGAGTAAGCACTTTATTATTATTATTATTATTATTATTATTATTATTATTATTATTATTATTATTATTATTATTATTTCTTTTGATTGCGGATGAGCCCATGTAGGACTACGCAAAGTACTTAGGGGCGTTTCCTTTGAGCCCAAATTTCTTTCATTCTTTTGCTATGAGCTTGTTTTCTATCATCTGTCCAAGTTGTTCCAGTTTTTTTCTTCGGTTTGTCCTCTTGGTCAACTTGCCACTTATTCACCTTAATTCTAAATATATCTCTGTTTGGGATATCTTCTTTAGTAATTCCTGCCAATTTTAAGTCATTTTTGACTTCATCAATCCACTTCATAGTATCGACTATTCTGTTTTCGTAGAATTCCATTATCTGTTTTGTAAGCCTATTTGAGTTCATTCGTTTAATATGGCCATACAATTTTAACCTTTGTTTTCTAATATCACTATGAATGTCTGTATATATTTTTATTTCCTTTTTACTTCTGAGTCTAAATGCTTCACCTATGACTTGTGGACCTAACACTTTTCTTATAATTTTGCATTCTTTTTTCACTATATTTTCGATATATTTTTTCTGTTCAAAATTAATGTTACTACTCCATAGAGGCATTCTGGTTTAATTACAGTGTTATAGTGTCATTATTTTGTATGCAAAGATATGCATTTTTTATTATAAGTGTTGTGAGTAAGCCGAAATGCTGTTTCCATTTTTTGGCATCTACTTTCATTGGCTTTAGTTTCAATTCAATTTTCCTGAATTATTTCACCAAGCTATTTAAATTGTGACAGTCGTTTATTATTATTATTATTATTATTATTATTATTATTATTATTATTATTATTAAGGGAAATGAATTTTCGCAGGTCTCTTTAGGCGGACACTTTGAGTAAATTAACTACATTTCAATTAAAGAAGTTAAAATATCTCATAAAAATAATAATTTTGAAGTACATACAGGTCTTGCCAGTTAGCTGAAAGCATGACTGACGGCAGAGCCTCTGTCTCTTTTTTTTATGCTTGCTAAAACCCGAACTAAAAGTTTCGGTCGCTACTTCACAACAAACAGCTAGTCGCAAAAGAATCATTTTGAAGTTAGAACAGTACAATGAGTGAAGCAGACGGCCCGCGCATATGTAACGGTTTTCATCCTTTTAGCTTTCTGCAGTCCCTGTACATTTCTTCGTTCGACGGGAAGAGATTTTCATTATGTTATACAGTAGGCCTATATAAATGTTTGTGAATTCTGCACAAAAAAATAGTCAAATAGAAAAAGAGGAAGGGTGGATGGTAGAATGATTTCATAACATTTGCTCCATTTTTATATTACTGGATGTAATGCAATGTACTATGTTGTAATTCGTAAAGAAGTGGTGTAAATGGAAAAGTTTATATGTAAGATTACTTGCCTAGAGTGAGTCATTAGACAGTTACTTGGAGGACATACAAGTGCTATAATTCAACAACAGAGCAAAGTAGCGATTTTTTAGAAAGTGAGAAGCGACAACTCAAGCGTGACAAAATGATAAGTTAATATTACATGTACTCCAGCTTCCATCCATTTGTATTGTAAACGTATGTCATTTTAAAATTGTGATATTAATCTGTGTTCAGTAATAGAAACAGAAGAAGACACAGGCACGATAATCGAACAAGGAAGACTGGGTTTATATGAACATGTGTGAGAATTTGGGCAATGAGGATACCACGCTTAATATACAATTGGTATTAGAAGAGGCCTTCAGCTTTGGTTTCAGACAAGGCTATTAACTCGGCCTAACGTGTACAGAGTGCATAAGCAATAACTGTATATATCATCATCATCATCACTCCAGAGATTAGGCAATTGCCCGTTCCGACTTCATAATGCATCAGCCCAACGTCTTCTAGGTCTTCCAACATCACGTCTTCCTCTTGCTTGATAATTTCTTGCTAACAATGGATATCTCTCCTTACTCATTCCATCCATGTGATCAATCCATTTCTGTCTGTAATTCGTGAATTTATCCAATAAAGGCTGTACTTTCAATTCTTCTCTTACATCCTCATTTCTTATTCTATCAAGTCTTGTACATCCTTTTACTTGTCTTAGGAACCTCATCTCCGCCGTCTGTATTCTGTTTTTTCACTGGAGCCCAAGTTTCACATCCATACAATATTGTGGGAACCGCCATAACATTATACATTTTTATCTTGGTTTCTTTTCTAATTTTATTTTTGAATGTTCTCTGTATTGTTCCACACACCGTCTGAAATGTATTTATTTTGGAGTCAATAACTGTATACAGTTTGGTAATTCTTGACATGCGCGTTCTCGTCGTGGGGGCAAACACTAAGAATCTTAGTGACTAAGTTCTGTCAAGGACCCAATCTCTCTGGGTTTAACGAGGGCCCCTGTCCAGGGATATAGGTGAAGACCTCAGCGGTTGGATCGGCAAAAAGAACAAACTTAAATAAAGGCGAAACAAGCAGCCCTCCACCTGGTTTTGTATAGATGGAAGCACGTTCAAATTCTTTGAGGTCGCAGCCCCACCATTGGACTTACTCGGCAGCAGGTCGGTTACCTACTACGAGGACATTTAAATAAACTGGAACACCCCAAAGCAATGTTAGGAAGACCAAAACGACGTCGAAAGGACGACCTGTAACATATTGTGCAACGAGGAGCGGAACGGGCCAACAGGCCCATACCTTGAAGAAGATGATTATGGTGATATTAGAAGAGAGAAGGATATGTGGAAGACCAACGACAAAGTGAAGTAAAAATATTAAAAATTACATAGGAAGGTTTTAAACAACAAAAGAAGACATAAAAATGTATTTACATTTTTTTTAAGAATGAAAGATATGCAAAGGTTACCTACATTATTTCTCTGAAGAAGAACATCTATAAAGGGAATAATTTTTATTATAATAAATAATAAGCACGTATATAATTGAAGTCCACCGCTATGATCTTGAGGTAGCGTGCTGCCTTGTCACGCAGCGGGCGCGGGTTCTATTCCCGATCGGGATAGGCTCCTGGGTGATGTTTTTTTCGGCGTTTTTCCTCACCTGTAAGACAAATGGCAGGAAGCTTACGGCCCAACGGTCCCCGAAAATCGTCCGGCCATCGTCATCATCATTATCACCACCATCCTTCACAGGTCTGGAAAGCACGGGAAGCTACCACACCTATAATTCCCTAGTAAAGACTGCAAAGCATAACATGAAAATGCTGTGATTGCAGTGAAAGACCTGTCTTCGGGCAGAATTACAATGGATGGGTGGATATAATTGAACCAGCAAGACCAAAATTATTTATTTCATTTTTACAAGTTTTTGGGGCAATTAAATAATCATTCTATCATGCAGGAGAAAGTATAAAATAATCATGTTATATACAGTATAAAAAAATAAGTGCTACAGTTTTCAAATCCACCAATCCAAATGCCATTCGATGTTTTATTTTAAAAATTAGTATTATGAGTATTTCATAAAATGTTGGGCAAAATTACTTGGTTAATTTAGCTTTGTTTTAAGCGTTAAATTGATAATTGTTGATACATTTAAAAATTATGGATTTACCTTGGACAAAAAGTGCACGAAATAACTTATGTGAAAAATTCCGGTTTTATAGTCTATATTTTTGTTTTGTCCCCAAATGAAGATGGACCATTTATTTTGACTATTTAACACATGTTCCAAATGGGAGTCAATGACCAATCATGTTTCAATGAATTTTGTTTTACAACCAATCACAGTAGTGTTTCACCTGGATAATTATCGATTTTATTAAATAAAGCTCCTCCTTTTTAATATTCTGAACAGGTCAGACCATTATTTTTCAGTGTTTGATTTCAACAAATAGGCCTACGTTGAATACTATAGCAAATAATAAACAGATTCCTACGAATTACACATTTCATAATTGTGTGTTCAATAATTGTGTTTTAAATAATGATTTTACTGAGTTCATTCCTAAAAAAAATTAACAACCTATAATGTTAGTTATAGTATATAGTTTAATGTGTTTCATTTTTTCTCCACTAGGGTGCATTCTTACAATATTGCGATCCTCTTTGGCAATCAATAATATGATCTAGTTGCAGTGCATGAACAAATTAAACATAAGCAAACATTTCTCATTTTTTTTTCAAACAACGCCGTTTATATTAAATATATAAATATTTTAAAATAACTATATTTAAATAATGATTAGTGAGTACACAGCTTAATTTTATTCGTTAAATAGTCCTAACAAATATCACTCTTGATTTCCAAATCATCTAGATAAATTGGAAATCACTCGTGGCATTACTTACGAAAAATCTTTATCACCTTAATTCCAACTTTTAACTAAGTAACTCACTAACGCATAGGTTAATGGCCACGCGGACATAAGATCTCCATATATTCCTATCCCGAGTTAATATTTTCCAATCATCCCCTGTATAGTCAATGTCCTCGTATCACAGTCACTGTTTTTCTCTGATCTCATTCTTAACCTGTCTACTGGAAGCTTTCCCTCTGGTTTTCCTATATAGGAGTTTCCATGCCTCTCTTTCATTCGCCATTCGTGCCACATATCCTGCCCATCGCTGTTTACGAGACTTAACTCTTCTTATTATATCTGGTTTCCCATAAATATCATGTACCTCTCCATTCACCTATCTGTTCATCTATCTTTGGTCCAAAAAAATTATAAGAACTTTATTCTCAAATATTCGTCATCTTTTCTCCTCCCTTAACGTTTACCTTTTATAATAAGAGCATCTTTCAATGATTTACGTTTTTTTTATCCATTTCCTCCAACTTCCTCTCTTTTCCATTTTTGTTATTGATTTCCATTGATATATATATGACACAAGAAAAATAAATGCTCGGACGGGACTTGAACCCGGACCTCTGGAGATATATATATATATATATATATCCATCCATCCATAGTAATTCTGCCCGAAGGCAGGTCCTTCACTGCAATCATAGCATTTTCATGCTATGCTTGCAGCTTTACTTGTGAATTGTAGGTGTGGTAGCTTCCCGTTGCTTTCCACACCGGTGAAGGATGATGGTGGTGATGGTGGTGATGATGATGGCCATATGATTTCGGGGACCGTTTGGGCCTTAAACTTTTCCTGATATTTGTCTTACAGATGAGGAAAAACCTCGATAAAAACCTCACCCAGAAAAACTGCCCCGACCGGGGATCGAACCCGGGTCCGCTGCGAGACAAGGCAGCACGCTACCTCGAGACCACAGCGGTGGACTATATATATCCTCAAATCATGTGTCTAGGGGCATTCTATCTCTCATTCATAATGAAGTTAACCCCAAACCTTTTCTTGATAACATTTCTTCTTCTGACCCAGCCACAATCATATGGTGAGCAATTCAATTTGGAGCATGTTTCTTCAGCAGTTGCGGGATAAGAGAGCGCTTAGATGAGGAGTTGAAGGGAAATGTTGACGTCATGTATACCTTCTCTCCCATGACAGCACAATGGTGGTTCATGTTAGGCCTAATGTTTTCCAACTACCCCCTGTATAATGTACAGTACTTTCCTCAAATCATGATTAGGTTATTATCCAACCTCGTTCTTTGCCTACCCATAGGGAACTCTTCCTCTGGTTTTACTACGAGGAGTTTTCATGGCCTTCTTTTAGACCCTTCGTGCCACATAGTCTTCCCCTTGAGATTTAATATGTTCTTATTACATATGATTCCCACCCTAAGATAATTGTATTTCAACTGTTATGTACTTCTTCCATTTCGCCAGTCTTTTCGTCTGTCTTTGGTCACAAGCATTTTCGAAGAACTTGTTATTCTTAATAATAAATATTAATAATAAATAATAATAAATAATATAATAATAATAAGAATAAATCATAATAATATAATAATAATACGAATACTATTTGTGTATTGTATTGGTAAGCCCATGTTTTTCCTTTACAGAGATTTTAGGGCGCCTCTCCCCTTACAGGGAAGAATTTGAAGCATACTAATTTAGTTACACTTGTTTTCGTATAGCTGTTCATTGTTAGAGTGGTCCGATGGTCAGCGTTCCCGCCTCCATACTGATATCTAGGAACCCAAGGTATACTAGTACTGGGGAATTCGGTAACTTTTTGACTTAGGAAGGCCTTTTAACTCACTTTTTAAGGATTTTTTACGAGCCTGAAACAATCTTCAGACTCGGGACCCACGGCTTGAAGTCCCTCCCGATGGACTCACTCATTGGATTTTTTATCCGTCCTACACCTCCTATCGACCCACGGCCGGGTTTGAACCCGCGACCCTCGGGAACCAGAGGCAAGGAGTATAACCACTATTCCAAATTTCCACCGCGGCCGATATAAGAATAATGAAATGAATAATATAATAATAATAATATAATAATAATAATATCATACTAATATTAATAATAATAATAGATATATATACTAATAATAATAATATAAAAATTCTAATAATAATAATATTATAATAATAAGAAATTATAATAATATAACTTATAATAATAATATAAAATTATATTCATTATTATTATTATTATTATTAAAGTATATGAACATATATTTACAAAAAGACATAACATATAATGAAGAACAACATACTGTACGAATGAAGGTTCGCTTTGTGCTTATATATGAGTGGTTTCCCTCAGTGAACAAGAATGGAATAGATAACATTACGTGCACAACAGCTATTAACTTCAAGTTACATACAATTGCATTCACCACACCTATCAACTATCATGGTTAGTTTATTTATTACCTATTAGAAAACAAAACCAATATATATTTACATGCACATTATATTATGTGTACATATTTTATGGACTGAAATGAACTGATATTCACCAGAGTAAAAAGATGAACTTACTAAATTAGACCATAAGACCATAGGCAAACAAAAACTACCAGTAATTAAATTAAAATATACAGTATTACTATGTCCCAAAATCGCACATTCTATTGAGTAAGTCATTGGTGTTGGACATAAAATCAATAAAACTAAATAGAATTGTCACACATAGAAATACATTATATAATGGAAGTAGACAGTAAATGACAAATGAGGGAAATTTTGAAGAAGTGCCTGAATTCAAATACCTAGGAACAATAATTACAAATAGGAATGAGGTGTACAAAAAAAAAAACCAAACATAGGCTCAATTCTGGAAATACACCCAGTTATATTATATGGATGCGAACATGGATTCTTATTTTAAAGGAGTAGAAAAATTACGAGTATTTGAGAATAAAGTTCTTAGGAACATTTTCGGATCAAAGAGAGATGAAAAGTGACCTGTATTATATTTATGGAATATCAGATATAATAAGAAGAGTTGTCTCCTAGACTGTGATGGGCAGAACGTCTGGCACGAATCGGGAACGAAAGAGGGTCATGAAAGCTTCTTGTTATAAAACCAGAGGGAAAACGCCCATTAACAGGCCAAGAATGAGGTGGGAGTATAACATTAACCATGACATGAGGGAAGTTAATTATACAGGGGAAGATTTGAAAATATTAACTCAGGATACGGATGAATGGAGAGCTTATGTCCGCACGACCATTGACCTACTGGTTCGATAGTGCTAGTGAGTTAGTATTTAAATATCAAACTTAGTTTATATGCGGATATTTTAGGTATTTATGAAAGAATTGAGGAATATATATCCATAGTAATCCTGCCCGAAGGCAGTTCCTTCACTGCAATCATAGCATTTTCATGCTATGCTTGCAGGTTTACTAGGGAATTGTAGTTGTGGTAGCTTCCCGTTGCTTTCACCACCGGTGAAGGATATGATGATGATAATGATGGTCATATGATTTCGGAGACCGTTTGTGCCTTAAAGTTTTCCTGACATTTGTCTTACATGTGAGGAAAAACCCCGATAGAAACCTCACCCAGAAAAACTGCCCCGACCGCGGATCGAACTCGGGCCCGCTGCGTTACAAGGCAGCGCACTACCTCGAGACCCCGCGGTGGACATATATATATATATATATATATATATATACAGGGTGTTGCAAAAAACACCGACAACGGAGGTGAGGTAGTATACTGTGATATGTTCTTAATTTTTTAATGAGGTACCAATGTGCAGAAATGCTGCGTTTTCACACTATAAGTAGCTAACTTCTCAAGAGTTCTGTTAGTTGGATTTCAAGACTGAATACTTGACAATACTGTCTCAGTCACATCAAGTTTACAGAATATCCACATCCCATCTCATTGCATAGCGTACATCGGCGGTGTAGTGATTTGCGCACATGTTCAAATACTCCTGGCCTCGTTTGAATTATTTCTGCAGCAGCGTGTATTCGGCCTAAAAGATCCATACGTGGCTCTACTGGAGTATGATAAACAGACTGTTTCATGTCGTCCCACAAAAAATAGTCGAAAGATTTAAGATCAGGTGATCTCTGGTCCCCCTCTACCAATCAATCAACCTGGAAACGTGGTATCCAAATGTCTCCTCACGTTGACATCGAAGTGAGCTGGAGCTTGGTCGTGTTGCAGACACATTTTGTTGCGAAGCCACAACGGCACTTCAAGTAGTGTCGGTAAAATTTCCACTACAAATGTGTGGTATCGAGTTCAGTTTATGTACGTGTTGACTCTATATCAAGTAACGAGTCTTCAAATCCTTAGAACTAACTGATCTTGAGACAATTAACTACACATATTGTGAAAACGCATCATTTCCGGACACTGGTACCTTATTAAAAATGATCGACATATCTCAATATACTACCTCACTTCCGTTGTCGGTGCTTTTTTGCAACACCCTGTATATATATATATATATAATATGAAAAGAAAAATGAATGCTTGAGTCGGGATTTGAACCCGAGTCTCTAAACTCTGTACGTTTAGCGCTCTAACTATATGAGCCACTGAAGTATCCTAACAAAAACATACATTTTTCTTATATATGTAGTATTCTCAATTCACACAAGAGGTAGCGTAAAGTCGTTCCAACTGCCATCTAGCGGCCACCATAACAGGTAAGCAAATTTTTTAAAGATAATATTTACTTTATTGCAGTAACGTTTGTATATTTAGATGTTATAACTATATTTTTGACATTTGGCAATGAAGGCAAATATGATATAAAAAGAAAAATGAATGCTTGAGTCGGGATTTGAACCCGAGTCTCTAAACTCTGGGGCGCTCTAACCATCTGAGCCACTCAAGTATGCTAACGCAAACATACATTTTTCTTATATATATTCTCAATTAACACAAGAGGTAGCGGGAAGTCGTTCTAACTGCCATCTGGCGGCCACCATAACAGGTAAGCAATTTTTTTAAAGAGAATATTTACTTTATAGCAGTAACGCTTGTATATTTAGATATTATAACTATATTTTTTTACATTTGGCAATGAAGGCAAATATGATATGAAAATAAAATTTGCTTACCAGTTATGGTGGCCGCTAGATGGCAGTTGGAACGACGTCCCGCTACCTCTTGTGTGAATTGAGAATGCTACATATATAAGAAAAATGTATGTTTTTGTTAGGATACTTCAGTGGCTCATATAGTTAGAGCGCTAAACGTACAGAGTTTAGAGACTCGAGTTCAAATCCCGACTCAAGCATTCACTTTTCTTTTCATATCATATTTGCCTTCAGTGCCAAATGTCAAAAAATATAGTTATAATATATATATATATATATATATATATATATATATATGTGTGTGTGTGTGTGTACATATCTACATATGAATGGACTGATAGGCATAAGGGTGGACAGACGTACAAATTGACGGACAAATAGATATGTAGTTAGATAGATACAGTATATGATGTATTGATCTAATTGATATTATATGTATAAAAAGTTCATAAAATAAAAATTATAGCTTAACATTATATCTTAATATTTATTTAGCCTGGTGAATTTGAGACCATGTGGTCTTCTCTTTCACTCTACCAGGAGAAACATACGTTTAACATTATAACATTCATTGTAAAAGTACCTTGTTCCCACGCATATGTTTATGTCATGTTGAGATACTCAATTAATACATATTAGAGTGGTGTGAAATCACATCACGCATGATTCGATAATCTGTGTGAGAAAATATAATGCGAGGAGAGAGAAATAAAGAATTGACTATCAAGTAGGTACGTGGACTGCATGATCACCGATCCTCTCCTCATAGTGCCGTACGATTTATCTGCGTCCGGGAAATGACTGTTATTTCCTATAGGCGTAGAACTCGATTAAATTGCTGGAAGTGTCTTCTTTCTCTTGTCTACTTTCACATTACATCTATGTTCTTTAAGATAACATGATCAGAATTACTAAATTAAATCAACGGAATAACCTTCGTACTCAGGTTAGGTAACAACTGGCTAACAATATTAGCAGGCAACATTTTATGAATTATACTATTCTGTACACTCTGAATTAACAGTGTTTTCAGTAGTTTCTGTTATTGTCTCCGGGTAATTATCTTACAATTCCAAATTAATGTTTACATTGGCATCTTTTAAAGGAAATCTAAATTTATATTTGCTCTAACCTCGACTTCATTATTACCCAGTGTAAGGTATATATATTAATTGGTGTTTCTCGTATAATTTATCATATTATTATTATTATTATTATTATATTATTATTATGGTTATAATTATTATTATGGTTATTATTATTATGGTTATTATTATTATTATTATTATTATTATTATTATCACATCGTAAGTATCATTATTGTTATTATCCTATAAAATGTTGTTTATACATGAAATTTACATTTAATGTATCTTTAAATGTTTAGAATCAGTATAGACATTTTGATAAACAGATGAGGACAGAGACAAAACTAAGATTACATAACATCACATCAAAAGCTGCTCTAAAATATGAAAGTGAAATTTGGATTTTAAATTAAAGAAACTCTCATAAACTTCAAGTAAGCCAAATGCGCTTCTTACGATCATTGTTAGGAGTTAATAGACTGGATCACCAAAGGAACACTATTATCAGAGGAAAACTTGGAGTAACAAGTTTAAATGAAGATATACAAAGATACCAACAAGAATGGAAAAATCATCTGAGAAGAATGGCAAGAAATAGACTTCCAAAATTGGCATTCCAATATACCCCAACTGGACATAGGGACCAAGGAAGACCAAAACATCGGTGGAAAGATCAAGACCATCTTCGCTAGGTTTACCGTACAGGCCACATGGCCTAAAACGAATTTGTTCATGATGATGATGATGATCAGTATAGTGTATATCTATATTTGTCAAATATGTATTTGTATTTGTGCTGGTTGAGTGGAAGAGAAGGCCTTATGACCTTAACTCTGCCAGAATAAATAAAGTATTATTATTATTATTTTCGTTGCTTTTGTCTTTCATACTTTTTTCCGTCCGGCTTTGATTGATTTGGTCTTTTAGCATTTTGTTTTTTTTTTCTAATGTGTGGGGAGCTGGCCCACAGCATAAACCCCCAACCTGGAGGACCAGGAAAATTTCTGTCTGGGATTTCCTCCCATAGCCTTTGAAGATCCCTCTTCACCGCAAGGCAGCGTTTCTCTATTTCCCTTAGAGATGGGGTTGCCTCTTCCGCCAGATCCGCCGTGATGAAGGACTCCTTCTGCGCCGACTCTGCCGTTGAGGTCTTCACCGTAACCCTGGCTAGGGGCCCTTACAGAGTACTATCAGTCGGAGCCAACTGAACCCTGGTTTTTTAACGAGGTTGTTACTCCTCCCCCTCCTCCTTTCTCATCCGGGCTTACTACAAGAATAGACTAATAGCTCTAGAAATGGATTATTTACGAAGAAGTGCCAGAAAGTCTAAATTAGAACGTGTCACAAATAAGGAAATTAGAAACAAAATGGAAGCAGAAGAAAGCATAATTGAAAGAATTGAGGAAAAGGAATTAAAGTGGTTAGGACATGTTTTAAGAATGGAAGATGAGCGATGGCCGAAGCAACTATATGAATGGCATCCTAACAGAAAGAAGAAAAGAGAAAGACCAAGGTTAACATGGAAGGAAAACATGAAGACAGTAATGCAAGCTAGAGGGCTAAGCATCGAAGATGCCCAAGACCGTAGGCTTTGGAGGTTTGGCACGGGAAGACGGCAGCAGCTGTAAAAACCCGAAGATAGATAGAGAGATTATTATTATTATTATTATTATTATTATTATTATTATTATTATTGTTGTTGTTGTTTGTTTGTTTGTTTGTTTTCAGTATAGGTAAATTTAAAGTTGATAATATAATTATATAATTAGATGTGAAATAAATCCTGAATTAAACTTCCTACAGAATGTCCACCGCTGTGGTCGCGGGGTAGCGTGCTGCCTTGTCACACAGCGGGCCCGGGTTCGATCCGCGGTCGGGACAGTTTTTCTGGGTGAGGTTTTTATCGGGGTTTTTCCTCACCTGTAAGACAAATGTCAGGAAAACTTTAAGGCCCAAACGGTCCCCGAAGTCATATGGCCATCGCAATCATCATCATTCTTATTCATATTAGGTTAAGCTTAGGATTAGGGACTCTCCTGGCGCACCATTATCATCATCATCACCCATCATATCATCGGGGCAACGTAACCCCGCCTTCCAGGCGCCCCAACCTCAGAAGTGGGTTACAAGTACGCCATGCCAGGAGAGAAACTAGGAATGTCGAAAGACAAACCTGGGGCATTTGAGGAAACAAAAATAACTTCCTACAGAATAGAAGTAAAGCGGACATAGATTTTCGGATAGGTAAATAAACCTCGAGCCCGAAATATTAAGTCTCTGAGCAAAATTGACCGGTCCTTTCATGTTGTGACGTTGCCTGCATTCCACATATTTTGTTGAACATTAAACACACAGGGACGAACATTTCAGAACTAGCAATTACGATTCTAATTGTGGGGTTAATATATCGAATTCATCTTCTTCTCCATGGTAGTATGACCTCTCAGCTTATAGTTACTTTTACATGGCTTACACCAACCGGGCCTTACAGTCGGGAGAGGGATTTAAAATTCTGGATCACACTTATACCTTTTTGACCTCAAAAGGATACGGTGGGCCTTCCAGAATGAATGATCAACACAATTCAGGGCATTAAGAAAATACGCACAATTCACTCTAATTCATATTAGAATTGATACTAAACATGGCGTATATGATAATGATGATTATTATGCCAGATTATGTTTGGGGACAATTTGGGCCTTAATGTTTCCTAATAATTGTCCTACAGGTGAGGAAAAATTTAAAAAAAAAACATCACTGAACAAACTTGTTACAACCGGGGATCGAACCCTTCCTGTTGCATAAGAGGCAACGGCGTAATCTCGAGACAACAGCGGCATACAATATATTTATTACAATAATAAAAAAAAGTCGAACTGCTTTTTCCAGGAGAAAGTGCGAACAAAAATTACGATGAAAAATTATTAAGATCCTCAATCAAAAAAAAAATATTGCTCGTTTGTAATTGGCTTAACTAATATTATAAAATATGATTTTTTATTGAGGGAATCTTTTAACATCGAATGTCATATCGTTTTTAGAGTCTGGTTACATCCAGAAAGTTGTGAATTTGTATTTTAAAAAAATCACGTGTTTTCTATTGATCTCTTATATATAGAGTATATATCCATAGTAATTCTGTCCGAGGGCAGGTCCTTCACAGCAATCGTAACATTTTCATGCCATGCTTGCAGCTTTACTACGGAATTATAGGTGTCGTAGCTTCCCGTTGCTTTCCACACCGGTGAAGGATGATAATGATGATTATAATGATAAGGATTATGATGGTGATTATGGCCATATGATTTCGGGGACAGTTTGGTCCTTAAAGTGTTCCTGACATTTGTCTTACAGGTGAGGAAAAACTTCGATAAAAAAATCACCCAAAAAAACTGCCCCGACTAGGGATCGAGCCCGGGCCCGCTGCGTGACACGGCAGCACGCTACTTCGAGACCACAGAGGTGGACCAGAGTATATATATCCATTCATAATAATTCTGCCCGAGAGCAGGTCTTTCACTTCAATCATAGTATTTTCATGCTATGCTTTGCAGCATTAAGGTGTGGTAGCTTCCCGTCGCTTTCCACACCGGTGAAGGATGATAATGAAAATAATGAGGATGATGGCAGGATGATTTTCGGGGACCGTGCGGCCCTAAGAAGCTTCCTGACATTTGTTGACAGCGGTGAATATATATATAGGCCTATATATATACATACATACAGTATAAACGTTGTTCAAAGCGGGATGGGGGGCTGGGCATGGGATCAATTATGTTTTTCCACATTATGACAACATTCAGCATTATAAAAAAGAAAAACAATATAACCAATCTTAGATTATAGAGCATCGTATATGTCCTGTTATGTACTTGGATTAATTGTAGTTCCGCTGCCGTTGGAAAGTGAATAAAGTATGTACGAGCGACTTCGACGATACGCGCGAAAAAAAATCATGTTTCGCCAGCGTTAAACATGTCACTTAGGCGCGTATCCTGAAATAACAGTTTACAGTTTCGGTTTCCACTCACTAACTATACTTTCGTCCACATCCTTTAATTCCCCGCAAATTTCATTCCACATTACATTTTGTCGTCTTTTAAAACTGTCCATAACTATCCTGAATATGCTTTGAAATCATTATTCGCTAGGGATATAGCAACAGCTAGAGCTTGACTTTGGTACATCGGTCCGGAAATTTGGAGTCTTTTTTGATCGTGAACTTGTAAAATACTCCCACACCTCGTTGATTTATTTTCTTATTTGATCATTTCCTTACATCCATTCATTCATTATTTTTTTCTTTATGTTTTAAAATCTCATAAACTTGGGTTTTTCCACATTTAAATTTAGTCATTATTTCGCGTACTGAGAGTTTGTTTTTCTTTATCTTCAATTATTTTCACTTTTTCGTTTAATGACAATGGTACATACGATTTAGCCATTTTTATTCTGGAAATTCAGAACGCTACCTGTGAAAGATACGTACACAATCGGTCTCAGATCTTAACTAATTTAAGATTTTACAGTGCACTGGTTATTTATAAGACAAATGTCACACTCGAAATATTTGTTAAACGAACCTATATTTCGCAAAACGGGTGTGCAGTGAGGCCGAAAAAAATCCATATACATGTAGAAACTCTACTTCATCCGGCGCGGCGGTTGGAATCATCACTTATCGTTAATTTGTCTAACGGGAATTCAATGAAGTGGAAACTAATTTATTTCTCTCTCTATTTTTCCGCCTTATAAACATTTTTTCATGAATTCTGTAGAAACATTCTTCCGTTTCCGTGTTGGACAGATTCTGTTTTATACAAAATAAATACACATAAAATTACTATTATTTTGCCGGGACCAATAAATTTGTTCACATTGGACAGATTTCCGCATATTTACGTTACGAATTAAACAAGTGTTACCGTGTATGTATGTATGTATGTGTATATATATATATATATATATAATGAAATGGTGATTATAATGAAATGGATCCAGATAATACAAGAAAAGAAAAATTACGTAAGTCAGGTCACTCGGCATCGGGATTTGGATCCGGAAACTGCCGAATTGGACTCTTTTTTAAACGCTATAGTCCGAGCTAACTCGGCTAATATTCTTCTTCTTCCTTCCAAGTATTAGGCCAAGGCCTGTTACGATCCTATAGAAAATTTTCCCTCCAGCGTTTCATAGGACGGCCCAGTGATCTTCGTCCTCTTGGTATATATTTATAAACAGCTTTGGGGATCCGATTTGAACTATTTTTTTCTAGATGGTGTTTCCAATTTAGTTGGTACTGTTTAATATATTCCAAAATTGGTGTAGTCTTTAATTATTTTAAGATATCGGTATTCCTTTTCCGATCCCATCTGGTGTAACCCGCTGTTCTGCGCATGAATCTCATTTCACAAGCCGTTATTCTGCTTTCATATTGTCTTTTTAGTGTCAATGCTTCACTACCATAGGTCAACACTGGTCTAGCCAAAGTGTTATGTAAACGTAATCTGGTGTTTTTTGTACAAGGGATGGTTTCATAACTTGATTAATAATTCCCAAACTTTTATTATAACTAGTAATTTTTTTCAGGGATATCCTTTTCGTCCCAGATAGAGAGATACTATCCAAGATATTTAAATTGATTAGATCTCTCTAAAATTTTATTCTCGAGACAGATTTTACTGTGTATGGGATCCTTCCCACGAAATGCCATAATTTTAGTTTTGTTAATTGATATTTCCATATTAAATTTGGCAGCTATTTTTTGTAAATTATAAATTGATCGTTGCAAATAATTTTCGGAAAGTGCCAGAAGAGCTAAATCGTCTGCAAAAAGAATAGCATCGAATTTGAGGTTCCTGTTGATGGGTATATATCCTCGTTGTGTTTTCCTCCATTCGTTTATTAATTTATTCATATATATAATGAAAAGCACCGGTGAAAGTCCACCGGCTAATATTTTTCCATATTACTTGGTTGTCTATATTCAGTGATTTTATAGCATAAAACATATTGCAGCAACTTATATTAAGTTTTTCTTCATTTTTATTTATGTACATTTTAATATCTAAGGCCATTTCGCATCTACCTTTTTTATGATAGTATGGAGTAATGGATGTTATGAAATAGGCCCTGGTATTGAAATTCCAACCCAAAATTTACCTTCTGGACTGAGGAAGACCATCATTCACGTTAGTCAATACTTTTAAAATTCATTATTTAACATCGTTAACGTCACTGTGTAAAAGTTAAAGAATAAAATTTGTAAATGACATCTCAGTAGTCCTCAACTAGATAAAATGTTGTAAAATACTTAGGAGGCCTTTCGGAAGAACATATGTTCAATTTGCTGCTTGTAAGAAGTACCGTTTTACAAGGAGAAGATGGAATATATTATGTTCTTCCGAAAGCGTCCAAAGTATTTTAAAACTTTTTTCTAGTTGAAGACAACTGAGATCTCAGATACAAAATTTATTTTTTAACTTTTATTCAGGTTAGTCGACACTGATATCTGAACACGGGACCTCCCGAATAAGAGTTACCGCTTAAGTTAACTCGCTCGGTATTGGTTTTTTGTAACTTCAGATAATTATCTTATCTGTACATATGTTTAACTTGCATACTGTATTTCAATAAAATATCTGGTAACCCGACCACGTAAAAATGTCCAAACTCATCTCTCTCACAGTATTCAGCCGGACGGATTTAAATGAGGATACAAGAATAGAGTTAAATATATATCCACCGAATGATAAAATCAAGGAATACAGAGATAAATGGTTTAGACATGTAGAAAGAATGAATGTAACAAGATTACCAAAGGCAGCATTTAACTACAAGCCAAGCACTTCATGGAATATAGGAAGGCCAGTGAAAAGATGGACAGAACAACTGTGAGGCGGAATAGGCAATTTGCCTGGCCCCTGAAGTGAAGAAGAAGAAGAAGAAGAAGAAGAAGAAGAAGAAGAAGATATACCCGAGTATGAATTTCTACATTTTAGGTTGAATTAATTTATCGTAATATGAAATAGTTTATTGTAAGTTTGTTATGGTTTCCAGGATCTGTTACACGTAAAATGATTAATATTTACAAATTACTGTAAATTAATATATACGGGCCTATACTAGCTTATTGCAACATATGACGATTGCAGTGCTTATTGAATCATAATTTTTTATTATTTTTATTGTAAGCGTAATAAAGCAATTCATGGATACTAAACAAGTGATTGCGTCATTCACAGAAGAGACAATTATATATTCTAATAATTATAAGAATTACATCTCGCAATGAATGAATAGGAGAACGTGACAATATTAGTTTTGAGTGGTCATCCGGTGATTGAAGATGTCTAGGTCATCTTCATTTTACGTCATTATGACGGGAAGAATTCTAAAATAGAAATTCCATCACACAGACGACACGAAAATGTGAATGTTCGTACATCTTTATCATCATTTCTCTGAAATATGAATTGAAATAGATCTGATGAATTTTACGTACCAACGAATGAATTCTATTTTAACATGCCGTAGTCGTTAGAAACAGGATTGCAAATTATTATTTGGATAAAAGTAGATTCTAAGTATCCAGTATATCTAAGATTTTCTTCAATAGAAGAAATTATCAATCCAAGTTATTAAATTTTTCCATAATCTCACCTACAGACTTCTAACATAAATAATGTTTAGAAGAAAAATTTCATGAAACTAAGTAAATTATAACTTAGATAAAATACTCAGAGAAACAGTCTTTTGTTCTTTTGGGCTATAATGGACCGAATATAAGACCAAAAAAAAATATATATGTGACACAGGGTGAGCCAGGTGGAAAGATGAATGCTTGGATGGGTGATAGTAATGTGACTCTGAACAAAAAAACTTCTAATATACATATGGCCTTTTCTCGACCGTTTCAGGATAATTTAACGAAAACAATCAGGAATCTGAAAAGTGCAGATGACAGTAAATCAAGATTCTGTTATCTTAAGTTTTGTTTGATTGTGTACGTTTCCTCACAAAAGATATTCAAACATCCACCGCCAACATCAATGCATTTTGCTGCTCTTGTAAGCAGCTGTTGTGTTGCTGATCTGAGCTCATTCGTGCATATCTTTACCTGATAACAGACATGTAAAATACGAGTGAGAAGTTGAACCTGGTTGAGTGGTAGACAAGGCCTTAAGGCCTTAACTCTACCAGGTAAAATAAAGCTATTATTATTATTAAAGTTCCTCTCTTGTGTCCACTCTGTGCTTGTAGACTTCGCTCTTAAGCCAACCCCAAATGGGTAAGATCGGGTGATCTCGGTGGTCAAGAAACGATTCCACCGCGACCGATCCAACGCCCAGGATACGTTTTGTAGAGGTGCCGTTTCACTGGCTACGGAATGTGCAGGAGCTCCGTGAAAGTACATACGAGCTCATGTTGCCAAAGGGATATCCTCTAAGTATTCTGGTAACACTGTAGTACCGTACACTAAGACAAGCACTGCCGGAATAAGACTTGAGGTAAACAACTGCACCATGCTCAAGTGAATGCGTATTGAAATGGTTAGAAAAGACGACGCTACTTAACCTAATGTCTCTTTGGTTGTATCTCAGCTGTCTACAAGAGCAGCAAAATGCATTGAAGTTGGCGGTGGAGTGTTTGAACATCTTTTGTGAGGATACGTACACAATTAAACAAAACTTAAGATAACAGTATTTTGATTTACTGTCACCTGCACTTTTCTGGGTTCCTCATTGTTTTCATTAAATTACCCTGAAACGGTTAAAAAAGACCATATGTATATTAGAAGTTTTTCGTTCAGAATTACCAGTACTATCACCCCTCAAAGCACGTACCTTTCATCCTGACTCACTCTGTATATATTGACTTCTACCTTCGAATTGAGTCAGTAAATTTCACTATTTCAATACAAATATTTTTATAATTATAAATATAGTTTATCAATAAAATGTTCGTATTTTAAAATTAACTTCAGTTTAAATTTAATACCATGCCAAACTTGAGTAGAATCAATTGAATATAGTATCATACACTACACGATTATACATTTTCAAACGTTGAATCCTGATTCAAATTAAATAACACGAAGTTAACTGAAACAAACGTAGGATCTGATATACTTTTTTGTAGTATTTTTTTAGGATCTGATACTGTTTTTTGTAGTAGATTTTAAATTCAGAGCTTAGAAATGAAATTCTTCTCTTCTTTTTCGGCTTTCCCCCCATTTATAGGTTTGCCATCTTCAGTTTCCATTTATCTCTATCATTCCAATCTCCCTCCTACAAACTCCTATCATCCATTATAGTTCTGACGTTGGTTTTCCACTTCCATCTTGGTCTGTCACATTTATTTTTTCCAGGGGGTGACCATTGGTATATATGTTTTGGTCATCTTTAATTTTCCATTCTTTGTACATACCATTTAAGCGTTTGATTTTCAATCCTCTTTTAACAACCGATGTGGTGGCATTAATTCCTCTCCAAAGGAATTAATTTCTTATTTTATCCTGTCTTGTTTTTTTGGAGGCTTCTTCTAAAATAATCAAATTCAACTGTTCTAATTTTATTTTTTTGTACTTCCGTCAAAGACCAAGTTTCATTTCCATATGAAAAAATATTCTGTATTATGCTCTTATAAATTTTCATTTTAGTTTCCTTTGTGATATGTTTGTTCCAAATTATTCCATGTAATGTTTCAGTTGCATTTTTTGCCATTGCAATTTTAGTCTGTACATCTCTCACAGGTACCTAAACTTGTAAATTATTGACCCAAGATATTTAAAAGATTCGCTTTTTTTTATTTTCCCTGTTTCAAGTATGAGGTCATCCACATCCTTTCCCAAACACATATATTCTGTTTTCTGTAAATTTATATTCAGTCCCCATTTTTTATATTCTTCCATTAGTTTATTTATCATATATTTCATATCATCTTCATCCCCTGCAAAAATTATTTGATCATCTGCAAACAACAATGAATGCAATACTTTTCCTCCTATAGGAATACCCATTTCAGAACATTTTTTTTACCATAAGCTAAGAGCCTGGTCTAAATAAATGTTAAAAAGAATTTGACAAACTGCATCCCTGCTTAAGGCCTTTATTCACTGTGAATTCCTCTGCTAATTATTCTGTATTTTTACTTTATCTTTTGTATTACAGTAGATCCTCCTAACAATATTAATCCATTTATCACAGATATTCATATTTCTCATTGCCATCCATAACAATTGTCGAGGTACACTATCATATGCCATCTCTAAATCAATAAAGGTCATATGTAGTTCTTTATTTTTTGCTAGGATTTTCTCTTGTAATTGTCTAATACAGAAAATATTATCAATACATGATCTTCCACTCCGGAATCCACATTGTTCTTCTCTTAAGTTATCTTTTATCTCCTTAAGTTTAAAATTTATAATTTTACTAAAAATCCTAGCTGTTGAAGGTAAATGAAATTCAAAAGTGAAATAAAATAGCATTAGTAGAAAGAAGAATGGAAATGTACATACTACAAAGGAGGGCGTTTTGAAATATATATTGAGTTTTACTTTTTTTTTTTTTTTTTTTCCAAACTATAGTTCCGGGGACAAAAAAAATCCCAACTTACTGAACAAACAAGTTCTTTTCATTCACAATTTGCTGTGAAAAAGTAAGTTACGCTTTTTTTAAACTATCGGGTCTCGGTTTAAATATGATTATTTTGATTTGTATATTTGGCTGACAATGAGTGGGATTTACTAGCCTGTTACACAGATGAAGAGACATTTCACGTGCGTTAAAGCAAGGGCGAGTCTGAGGTCAGTTTATCTTTGGGTCTATCTTGACACTGTTAATATATCTCTCTGAAACTGACGTATAACTACTAAATCAGATTATCTCTAATACTTATTCCTTTATTGTTAAATAAAATACGCGGAGGCTTGCCATATTTTATCATCATTATGATTGCTTGAACTTAGGATATAAACAATACAATCTGAGTTTTTCCAAGAGTCACTAGAATGAATGCTTGTTAAAATAGACCCAAATGCATTACAAACCGCTATTTTAATATAATATATCCAAGGGATTTAAATAATTTATGTTTCCAATTATTTCATTTAATTTTTTTTATTTCGAGAGATATTTATGTAGTGTAGAATGGTACAGCGAAGATTGAAGAAACCCGATTAGAGTTTTGCTTATCATGAACATATACATTTAATTTGTATGTTTTATTAATTAGTTTTATTACATGATTAATTATTGTTATTTAGGTTGTGTTTTAAATTATACTAATATTTTTAAATACTGGGGAGAATGTATAATTCAATTCTTATAAAGGAAATAGAAACGGTATATCTTTCTTAAAAATTGAATATTGCTTATCAAAAGTATGTTAATTCGTCGATTTATAATTTTGACTATTAAACTCATGCCCAAAATGGGAGTCAATGACCAATCACATTTCAATTAATTTTAATTTACAATCAATCGCAGTCTTTTTCACCTCGATTTTATCAATTTAATTTTATCATATTAAAATCAAGCTCCTCCTTTTTAAGATTCTGAATAGGTCAGAACATTATTTTTCAGTGACTGACTGTCTAAGAAATACGGCTACCAGATTGTATATATTAGTGCACGAATGTAAACAGATACTGCTTGCGGGATGCAATAGAAAACATCCGTAATAATTGATTATACCATAATAAAAAGAAACCACTGTTTGCACTTTCTTAAACGTATTATTTCCCAGAAATTTACGATCCAGAAAAACATAATTTACATCATAAGACATCAGAAATTAATTAATAACCTGTAATGTTGGTTATAAATAGTTTGATATGTTTCATTTTTGCTCCACTAGGGTGCATTCTTACAATATTGCGATCCGTTGGCAATAAATAATATGATGGTTGCAGTGATGAACAAATAAAGTATAACAAACGTTTCTCATTGTTTGCAAACATCTCCGTTTACATTAAATATATAAATATTTTAAAATAACTATTAAATAATGATTTGTGAGTAAACAGCTTAATTTTATTCGTTAAATAGTCCTAACAAATGCCACTCTTGACTTCCAAATTCTCTAGATAAATTTACTTCGTGAGTCGTGAATTTATCGATAATTTGGAAATCACTCGTGGCATTACTTATGATAAAATTGTGGCTAGAATATTGAACATTCCATTATAATCATATAGTTGACTAATATGAACTGTTTTGAGAAGCAAAGAATTGAAGATGGCTCCGTGGCGCAAGCGATTAAACGCTCGCCTCTCACCGCAGGACCTTGAGTTCGTGTCTCGATCATACAATGCAGATTTCGTGGAAGACGAAATTGAATCTGAGCAGTTTTGTTTCTCCCGTTTTTCCCTGACACAAATTTAATTCCACCATTTTTACACATTAATTTATTTCATACATCTGCGCCTGAGATGGTGCGCCAGGCGTGGTCGGCCGGCATCCTTGTTATTCGCAGACCGTTGATGTAAGGATTTTCATCAAGATATTTTTTTAAAAGAGAGAATTGAATAATGAGACTTGATTCGATGATCAAATTTGTTGCAGCATGTTTTTTTAATTATAATAAGTGAGATAAGTTCTTGTCACCTCTCACCTTAGGGTCTATAGGCACTTTTACGTGCCACACGCCACCTAGGCCTTACACCGATACAATCTGTCAGGAGAGGGATTTTTAACTATGTATCACACATATATTATTTTTACCACACAAGGACATATTGGACGGACTTGCCGAATGAGTGATCAGCTCAATATCGGTGTCTCCTTCGAGACAACACAACATTAAGACGAAACACACAATTCACACACACATTCATACTAAACGTGGTGAATATGATAATGGTGATTATGATGACCAGATGATGTTTGGGGACCATTTGGGCCTTAACGTTTCCTGACATTTGTCTTACAGATGAGGAAACCCCTGAAAAAGTCACCCAGGAAAATTTGTCGCGATCGGAGATCGAACCCGGGCCCGCTGCTTAAAAGGCAGCGACGCTATCCGGAGACTATAGCGGTGGACATAACTTAAATGAATACTATATAAAAATATAAATGTGTATATATACAACTTTTAAAAGTTTGGTACAAGTTCCTTTTGTTTATTGTAAATTGTTGTTGAATGCTGCTTTACAAGTATCCCTACTCTAATTGTTAATATAGTTTTATTTTGTTTATAACATTTATATTTTAATAACATTGTTACTCTGTATATGTAATATGCTTCCAATGCACTTTTCGTACTTCGAGTTGCGCACTAGGCGAATATTTGGCGTAAATATGTTTTTTTTTTTTTTTCAATTTACGACCACTTCAGCAGAACTACTTTACATAGGTAATGTGTACTTGTATTGTGTCCATACATCCGTGCAAAATGTATGTATACTATGTATTTGTATGTAGCGTGTTTCGAATGAGGAATGCTGATGGAGAGAATGGAAAACTGAAACCAGTTCTAGGCACGTCGCCTATTGCTGTCGAAAAGCACCGAGGGTATGTCAGACTTAACGTCCCCATCCGAAGAACGAATCGGCTTTGAACAGTATCATATGCCTTCTCAACATATGTACCGGAAAAGAGTTTGGAATTTAATCCAGATATCTGGAGCACAATCAAGCCATAATAAAAAGTCTATACACCATCCCTCCTAACCCAGATATCAAAAATTTAAAATTAAAATTTCCACCCAGCCCACCACCGACTTGGGCCTGCTAGACAGAGGCAAGAATACTATGACTTGTGCAAACGTGGCCGACATATTTAATGCATATGGCCGAGAAAAAGATCTAGCACTCAATAAACTTAAAACAAACACACTAAAAAAAATTGTTGATTTATGTTATTAAGTATTATTTTAAATGAGACAATTTACATGTTGGAAATTGATAAGGATTTGTTTTATAAATGATTATCGTAAGTAATGCCACGAGTGATTAGAATTTGGAAATCAAGAGTGGCATTTGTTAGGACTATTTAACGAATAAAATTAAGCTGTTTACTCACAAATAATTATTTAACTATAGTTATTTTAAAATATTTATATATTTAATGTAAACGGCGATGTTTGAAAACAAATGAGAAACGATAAGTACGCTTCATCTGCTTCTTTTGTTTATCACTGCAACCAGATCATACTATTTATTGCCAAAGGAACGCAATATTGTAAGAATGCTCTCTAGTGGGGAAAAAATGAAACACATCAAACTGTATATTAATTAATTTCTGATGTCGTATGATGTAAATATGACAACTATATTTTTCTGGATTGTTACCTGGGAAAAAATACATTTAACCCTTAAATTGGCAAAATACAAATGTGGCGGACCGCAGTGAAAATGAAACCTTGTGTAACTGTTATTATTAGGTATATTGTATAATTAGACACACATTTAAGTGGTTTCTTTTTGTTCGTTTTCTTCCGATTTATTTAAAATATTAAATCAATTAAACAAAATGATGTATCCAAAAGGATCCATTGCGAATTTAAGGGTTAAGAAAGTGTAAACAGTGGTTTCTTTTTTTTTTGTGGTATAATCAATTGCTACAAATGTTTTTATATTAACTCCCGTATGGGACATGTGTTGACATTCATGCACTATATATACAATCTGGTAGCCGTATTTCTCACAGGCTCAGTCACTGCAAAATAATGGTCGGACCTGTTCAGAATATTAAAAAGGAGGAGCTTTCTTTAATATGGTAATTATAACACTGATAAATATTTCGTGAAACACGACTCTGATTGGTTGTAAAACAGAAATCATTGAAACGTGATTGGTCATTGACTCCCATTTGGGGCATGAGTTAAATAGTCAGGGTAAAAGCATGAAGATTGCAGGAAAAATATAGATTTTTATTATAATAAATTGAGAACCACAGTCGACTTAATTTAATTAGAGACTGATGCAGCGTGATTTTTTTTCGCTAATCGATCACGAGTTGCATGCAGATCGTGGGTTTGTAAAATCATATCAAGCTTCTAAATCACATGCACACAATGTCACTTGTACTTCGAGTTGACAACAAGTTTCTATTTCTAATACCCATACTGCAATCACAACATTAATTGATTCCATCGAACATTTGAAGGTGTACTTGTTAACTTTAATGAAGAATGTAGCGACAAATCACTCCCTTGCAGATTTAGAATGATTTTGTGATTATATTGGAGGGATGGAAAATGATAAGAACATTGAGTAAAATAAAAAAAAACAATTATGAATCATATAGTTCGATTTCCGGTGGGGACAAGTTTTTAGGTAAGATTTTTTTTCGGTCAATAGTCCCCGAACACCATCTTGTTATCGCAATCATCCATATCATATTCGCCATGTTTATTATGAGTGAATTATGAGTGAGTTGTGTGTCTTGTTTTAAATGTTCACGTTATCTCGGAGGTGGTCCGGACATTTAGCTGATCGCTCAGCCAGGGAGGACCTCCATGTCTTTATGTGGTCAAAAAGTTTGCGTGTGGTAAAGAGTTTAAATTCCTCTCCCGACAGATATAATATTCGGGTTGCGTGGAGTATGTTAAAGTATGTACAGCCTTTGAAATAATTGATGGCGCACAGGTAATTTTCAAGTCCCAGAACGAAGCCACTGCGCATGACCAGAGGTCAGTTGTTTGGTTCACAAGTATACAACTATTTGAGAAACTAAAATTTGTTCTATTTTGTTGTGTGTCGTGCAATGGAAAATAATTTCGCGTATATAAGTAGTGCGGTAAATGCTGTAAATAAAATAAAGCGAAAAAAAAACAAAGAAAATTAATTGAGATAAGGACGAGAGAGAAAAAAAAAAGTATGACAGCGGGATCGAACACGCGACCTCCTGTATGGGAAATGGAAAGCTCCTTCCACTAGACCACAACCGTTCCCTACTAGAAACTGTCTGTATGAAGCGATGCAATACTCGAGACGGCATTCGTTGAAGATGGGCTTTCCAGTTGTTCTGGTAGTTTTGTATATGGTGAAGAATGGGTTCTACATCCAACTCTTCCATAATTTCCTCATTTATTTTATGGTCCCACTTTGTGTAGCCTGCTGTTCGGCGCATAAATCGCATCTCATTTGCTCAAACCAAGCCTTATAATTGTAATATAGACTATATAATTTCTTCTTCTTCTTCCTTCCAAGTATTAGGCCAAGGCCTGTTACGATCCTATAGAAAGTTTTCCCTCCAGCGTTTCATATAATTTCTAACATTTAAAATAATAATTTTCAGGTGCCATAATTAATCTTTCTGTCCTACCAGATAACTAATTGCACTACTTTTTTCCAGTTTCCAACAGAATCAAATTCTCGACTTTCTCCTGAATAAATAGAATATTTATATTATAAACGAGAATCTGGGGACATAGTCACAGCGGTATAACTGTTCCATCAGGATTGGAAGAAATGCTAATTCAAATAAAAGCCTATACAGATTATATACTATGTGTCAGTCCCACCACCTCTCACTATCTCTCGGCCAGCAATCGATTGATAGGACATTTCATGTTGCTTTCAAGTCTCCAAGGAAGAAATCCCGGACAGATCTAAATGTCCTATTAAAAAAAAAGTAATTTAAAAGAGTGTGAAAATTATTGGGGAATCAGTCTACTCAATAATGGATATAAAATATTCCCCAAAATTAAAGCAATAAAATTATAAGTTAATTGTGAAAATGTACTAAGTGAAGAACAGAATGGATTCCTCAAAGAAGATCTTGAGTGCATGGTTATTTGATTTTAAAACTCTTAATTGAAAAACACTAAGGATTTGATAAGAACCTTATTTATATTTTACCGATTATAAGAAATCATTTTAGATCGCATCGATAGACAGAAGATCTTAAAATATTGCTGATGATGAAACCTCTAATAAAATAATTAAAACAAGGCCAATGCCAGGAGAGAACACCAGAAATGTCGAAATGACAACCTGGGACATTGAATAATAATAATAATAATAATAATAATAATAATAATAATAATAATAATATTTTTGAACTACAAAACTAATATAATATTAATCAAAATAGGAACTGAACCGTCTGATTCGAAACTGTGGAACCCGATAGGGATGTCAATTGTTGACTCTGTTCTTTATTGTATACCGTACATCGATGCCAAAATTCGATATTGGATGTTAACATTAGGCCTATGTTGTAATAACTCCACGCACTTTAGACACTCTTCTGTAAGCCAAAGATCAAGTTATTTTTGTGAACACAGAAGATAGACTAGTACTCCCACATATAAAAATATTATTACGCAAAAAATTAACTTGTAAGTCCAAAGAAAACTTCCCGTTCAAAGGAAAACTTGTTTCGATAACTCAGTTTTAGAACAAATAAATAATTAAAAATATTTATGATATAGCTAGATCTACTTTCATATAACATGAAGGATGTAATTTAACGTCCAAATACAAAATATAACACTATGAGAATCATCAAGCAAGTTTTCAAGACAAAAAAGGTCCAAAAACACACTACACTAAAGGCCTTCAAAACTTTGACCTACTCTCTGTTATGGGTGCAAAGCCTGAACTAATAAGTAGCCTATTCAAGATGAAAGACGCGTAACAACTGATAAAATGAACTTTTTTCGACGAACGGCCGGATAGTCTTTTAGATCACAAGTGGAATGAAGTCATAGTGAAAAATGCTTCAAAAACCACCTAAAGTCGAATATCTGCAAAATTATGGACAAAAGTGGCTTCAGAATGTAGATAAAATGCAGAGTTGTAGAATACTAAACAGATTCTATGTTACGTTCTCTGTGGGAGAAGGTCTGTGGGTCGACCGCACAGAAGACAATTACAGGCCCCTAGGTCTGAGAGGATGATTGATGATGTTGATAATTTATATTAAAAATAATACTTTTGGAGCTGGGTGTGACAAACATGGGATATGGAGACTTGGTTACTGAGGAAACCCAGAAAAAAAATATATAGGCCTATATGAAAAGAGTGTTATTAAATTTAAAATGACGAAATATCCGTGATGAATAAAAGTTATAGCGTGGGCAATTTCCTGTTTTCTTGGCATGACGTAGTCAACGTTTACAGTTAGTATATGGAGCAAGTAGCCAGCTGTGAGAATGACTCATTATGAAAGAGAGAGAAAGAGATCAGAAATTTCAGGATTGCAAATAAATTAACCTGGGAATAATAGCTATTGTCAACTTGGCAGCAAGTGTTTGGAAATCGCTTATAATTGAAGGTCTTGGATCATGCGCTTCCATTCTCCTTTTGTTTGTACTCTGCGTGCTTATCTACAAGTAATTACTTTATTTTTTAACGATTTAATTGCATGGATAACAACTTTATTTTCAAGTTATAATTATTTACAGTAAGTAAACAAATTCACTTTATTTTTAAAAAAGGAAATTTGAATATCTTATTCAGAGATCATGTATCATATTTTATCAATTGTATTTAATATTTTACTTCGACTCTTTGGCTCTGAAACAGTAACTTCTTCTTCTTCTTCGTCACGGTTTAGGCTTATTTACTAGCCTGTTCCGGCTCCAAATTGCTGCTCTTTCCATCTTTTCCTTGGTCTTCCCAAGCTTCTTCTTCCTCGTGGTAAATAGTTGTATGTTACTTTTCGTATTCTATTCTCAGTCATCCTTGCCAAGTGTTCTTTCCAGTTTGGTTGGACAGTCCGGCTATATCTTTGGAGCTTGTAAGCATTTTGAAGTGTCCCCTGAGTATGCTACTAAAGTACTGCACGGTTAGTCCTTTGGAGGGGCTGCCTCCTTAAAGCCTTTGGACTTGCTTCCTTGTGTTTTATCCCCACAAGGAGGGTTACATCTTCCGCCTTCTGCCGTTGAGGACTTCACTATGAAAGAGTAACGAAATTTGTATATGAATAATTGTTTACATTGTAAGTATAGGGAATGATTTTAACTAGTAGGTCAAAATACATCATACGGTACTAAACTTAATTTGTCATGTTCTGTTCTATCACTAGTATGTTTGAGTTGCAAATGATATCCGCATTAAGTTTACGTTACAATATCATTCTTAAATATCAAACAAAGTTAAACGTACGCCAGAAAGCATTTGCTTAATATTTCCAAATTAAGTTATAGATGCACTAACCAAGAAAACGATTTTTACTCATTTCGTGTTACCAATATGACTTATTGGAATGTACTCCATATCTCATTCGGCCTAGAAGGCCCTTGTCCTACCAATCGGCTGCTGGCCACACACCCTCATGTGTAGATATCACAGGTGGACGATCATGCAGCCAGTATAGAGTGACATGTGGTCAGCATGTCGGGTCTCCCAGGCATTGTAATTGGTTTTCTTAATCTGAAGTCGCTGCTCATTTTAGCTACCTAAATTCCTTGCGATGCTGGTCAAAATTCCATGATATAATTTCTTCCCTCATGGCTATTCGAATCAGCGCAAGTCTTGTAGTTACACCGACACATCGTGCCTTGAATCCTCGGCTACGGCGCGGGACACAAATGACGACTTTCTGCTATATTTCGCCTGTGGAGCATCCCTCTTGATGGTCCAACAATAATCGACCAGCATATTAGGATTCCATTTACCTTGATATCTTTTTTCCATAGCTGAAATTTCCTGATGAAAGTGTTCCCCGTTTTATTTTACAATGGAAAAATGGACGAAAAAACGTTTATTAAACAAATAATTATTTAAATCTATTAATTCAAATTTAAATAAAAAACTGTGGGAGATGGAGAAATTCCGAATACATATTTGAAAACACGATAAAAAACTGCATTTTGTACAACTATTGGTACTTATGAGACAAAAATCATGTTGACCAATGTTAACAGTAAAGGGCGGATAAATGTGCGTTTTTTTCTTACGTTAAATATCAACGGATTATATGGTTTTCATTTGTTTACGAGAACAGCGGCAAGAGTACAATTATACAGTCCGGTTATGAGAACCTTATAACCCCATTCATTCTCTAAATTCATAATCTATAAATACTGGAATGATGTTGTATTACAGCATTGAAACACTGTCTTATTTATGAACTGTATACTCATGTGGGTCATGTAAAATATGTTGATTATTAGGCCTATATTTATAAAAAAAACTCTAAAATGTAGATTTTCAAGTTTTTGAACGAATATTTACAACAATAATTACATTACGTAGGCCCTAAATCCTTTTAATTCAGATAGTGTATCATTATTTGATGTCGAAGAAATTAGTAAATTTACTATATATTTCTTGCTATTAAAATGTCGCTCCATCTAATATTTCCTACAAATTTTAATTTTGCATTTGCACACGGACCAAAATATATTCTCCCCTTACAGATTCAAAATCTTTCTTCCATACTTATATCTAAGACTGTTTAATCGACTAAAGCTTACGAACAACAGATGCAAAAGAGAATACAGAAGCGGGATGCCATTCCTGAAGAATTCTACGGTACGCCTGCCATGATAGATAGGAGCTGGTGTGGACCAAACAAGGAACTAAGGCACCAGATAAACCGCTATGCAGTCCACGGCTTCCATCACAAAGTGTGTGTGAATGTCACTTAGCATCAAATCGAAGACAGTTGCAAATGTAAACTGTGCGGACTAAAGTGTACAAGATATCATCTGGAATTGTGTTTCAAAGTGACAATGTTATTAGCGCAATACGCCAATTAATTAATTTTGCACGATTGTGCGCAATTATATTATTATTATTATTATTATTATTATTATTATTATTATTATTATTATTATTATTTTATTATTGTCGGCCGCGGTGGACTAGTGGTTATGCTCCTTGCCTCTGGTCCCAAGGGTCGCGGGTTCAAACCCGGCCGGGGTCGATGGATTTTTTAGGACGGAAAAATCCAAGGAGCAAGTCCTCCGGGTGGGACTTTAAGCCGTGGATCCCGAGTCTGAAGATTTTCAGGCTCGTAAAAAATCCTTAAGCCTGAATGAAAAGGCCTCTAAGCAAAATTTACCGAATTTTCCCGTCCTAGTACTACCTTGGTTTCCTAGATGTCAGTATGAGGCGGAACGCTGACCACGTACCACTCAAAATGCCATCTATACGAAAACAAGTGTAACTAAATTAGCATGGTTCAAATTCTTCCCTGTAGGGGGAAGCGCCTAAATCTCTGTAAAGGGAAAACATAGGCTTACAAAAAAAAATTATTATTTAATCGACTTAGACATTTTAAATCAATTTAACACAATACTACCACATGCACAAATAAAAAACACTAATTTAAATACCGTCCTCGACGTCGTTTCTCATACGACAAGTTAACACCGATCGTAGTTTGTTCGTTCCTACATATAGGCCTACTGCTACTCTCTCAGAGCGTATTTTTTGTTATATCGGATGTACATGTAATGTAATGCAACTTACCCTGCAACGCTGTAAGCGCACGTTTTTCCGCCCTTTATTTATCAGCAGACTGCGGAGAAATAGTACCGAGATGTGAAGTTACGAACAAATGAACTTAGTTTGTTTACAAAGTGCTAGCGACTGGCTCAGATAATGTCAAGACAGACAACAAGCTAGTGTTGCCTATTACTGTGTGTATATGGTATAGTCTGCTTACTATGGCAACTGGAACATACCGTACTAAAAACTTACATATTCTCAATTGTATTATTAATGCACCTATTGTCAGCACTGAAATGAATAGTTACGTTGGCCACGTTAACTGAAGTTACTATTGTCGTGACGTAATTGGCGTACTCGCTCTGTTTCAGTATACAGTTTAGTAGCACAGTACTTGTAAGCATGTAGGCCTAAATATACTATTTCCCCGCAGTATGTTTATCAGTGAAGCAATGCTCAATTCGAAAGCTATATTAAGTTAGGTATTATTAGAATAGAGTATAGTGGTTTATGTTCCTTGCCTCTAGCCCAGAGAGTCGCAGTTCGAACTCAGCCGAGATTGATGAATTTTTTAGGATGGAAAAATCCAAAGGACAAAACCTCCGGGAGGAATTTTAAGCCGTCGGTTCTTAGTCTGAAGATTTTCCGGCTCATAAAAGAACCTCAAGTCTAAAATAGTGCCTCTTGACAAAATTTAATCGGCCTTCCCGATCCAAATGATAAATTAGTTAATTGCTAGAAGTCTATTGAGACGATGTGTTAATTCAAGCTCATATGAGAGTGTAGAGATTTGTGCAATATACTGTTAGGTTGAATTAGGTTAGGTTATTTTATATTTATTGGCAACATTATGTCGTGATCTTGAGAATCCACACTTGAGATAATTTTGTTGGTGCACATCCGTCACTCAGTTCTTTATTTGAAAACATTAACCATGCTTCTAATGCTTTTGTTATGGGAATTGATGCGTAATGATGAATTAGGTTGAGATAGGTTGTGTTAGATTCATTATGAAGACTGTGACAGCTTTCTTGACCTCTCAAGAAACATGAAGGTCGGCGTATAGTCTGGTATGTGTAATACAATCTAGAAATCTTAAATCTGATGGAAGAACATTGTAAGGCATGAGAAGAATTGCTAGGGGAATACATTATTTGCACCAAAAATCTCAATATCCAGAAAAAATCTGGATACAGAAAATAACTAACTAACTAACTAACTCACTGGCACTACCGAACCCGTAGGTTCATGGCCGCGCGGACATAAGCTCTCCATACATCCCTATCCTGAGCTAATATTTTTCCAATCATTCCCTGTATAATCTACTTCCATCAAATCATAGTTAATGTTATTTTCCTACCTCATCCTTGGTCTACCAACTGGGCGTTTTCCCTCTGGTTTTCCTACAAGAAGCTTCCATGCACGTCTTTTAGTCCCCATTAGTGCCACATGTCTTGCCCTTCGCAGTCTACTAGACTTGACTGCTCTTATTATATCTTGCTTGCTATAAAGACGTAGTTCACGGATACAGCAAATAGAAAAAAAAATATGTTAACAAATAAAAGCGTAAACTACAGTTAATATTATTTTTTCGGGTTAGAATGATTTAAATAAAAATTTTAATCGGTTAATATTTGAGAAATGTCCACTGTCAGGATAACGTCGCTGCCTCGTACGTCGGGGTCCAGGTTCGATCCGCCGTCGGGACAAGTTTTATTTCGGAGTTTTTCCTCACCTGTGAGACAAATGTCAGGAAACGTTAAGGCCCAAACGGTCCCCGAAAATTATCTAGCCATCATAATCTTCATTATCACATTCCCTATGTTTTGTATTAATATCCGTGTTTCGTCTTAATATGTAATATCTTGAAGGAGGCCCTGGCATTGAGCTGATCACACATTCGGACAGGTCCTCCTTGTTCTTGTGTTCAAAAAAATATATGTATGATCTGATCCATAATTAAACTGTAAGGCTCAGGTGGTACGTGACACGTAAAATTATCTATAAAATGAGAGGTTAAACTGTATTAATGTAAAAATGGAACATTTGGAAACGAAAATTAAAATATACGAAGAGAGCTAAATATATTCAAACTATTAGATATAATTACACAATACAGAGATGAATGGATGAACCACATCAGTAGAATGGATAACAACAGAATTCCGAAAGAGACTCTTCATTACAAACCACTAGGACGAAGAAATGTTCGAAGACCCAATAAAAGATGGACAGACCAATTCTAACATGAGATCGGAACAGACCAGCAGGTCTAATCCTTGATGCTGCTGCTGCTGATGATGAAATACTTTTCTTCTTATTCTTCTTCTACACTTCCTGGTTTAGGCATTAGTTGCCTGTTCCGTCTTCACTAATAGATATAAGACCATCTCTTCCGAGGACGTCCGACTTTTCTTCCTCTCGGAAAATAATGTAAGATTTTATTTGGTAATCTTTCTTCCATTCTTTCTACATGTTCTTTCGACTGAATCTTGTTGTTAAATATATTTTTTATGGTGTAGATCTGCAGTTCTTCACGGATATCCTCGTACCTTATCTGGTCCATATGATAGAATATTTAGAAGTACATACATACATACATACATAAGGACTTTATTAAACTAATGGTAAGATACAACAATGTTATTTACAAATATGGGTCGCACGGGCAGTAAGCCGTACGTGCCGTTGACAGTCCGTTACAATAAGTTGATGTTTAAAAACAAAACAAAAAAGAAAACACAATAATATTACAATAAGATATCAATACTATTACATTATACATTAACTTAGTTATGTAGAATTATTAAGAATTAATGGTATTGCAATTTGTTAACATATTTATTTATTCTTTAATAAGTGTTGTTCTTATTTTACGCGTTTAGTCCAGAAATCTACCCAAGTTTATCCAATTTTCTGGGTTTACCAGTAACTCGTAGCATGCCAATCTTCCACGATTTGAATTCAGAAATCTTTCCGGTAATAACTGACGCCTCCAATATTCTAAATCGTAACATTTTCCTAATGTATGTATCTCGTCTTCAAAGCTCCCGCACATTGGACATATTCGCATATCGTGATCGTCGCTAATTTTTAAAAATGTCCATGCTCCTAACCTGAACCAAGCAAGCCCTGATCTCTCTTTAAATCCAGATTGAGTATATATGATTCTTTTACCCAAACTTGTTTTAGGTCTCTTTGTAAAAACAGTGATCGTTTTTCCGCATATTCGGCTAAAATATTTTGTCGGTTTATATCTAAGTCCCTCCTTCTAATTTTTCTCCACACATTCTTGCGATTTTCAGTCCCTTCCTCCCATACCCAACCCATCCCAATCTTTTGGAGTTCTCTCTTAACCTCGTCTGCCCAGAATTTCCCATTTGCGTTCGTAACTTGATGGTCGTAACAAATTGCTATGAACATTGTTTGTTCACTTTGGATTAGCCGCATCCAGTACTTGAATACACGAATTTTGCAGTTTATGTCGTCCTGAAATGACCCAAATTCATATAAAATTCCACAGTTAGAAGTAATTACTACGGTAGTAGTAAAATTGATTATAAATAATAAAAAATAAACAATAATTTACGTGAGTATGACTGAAGGTTACAGTAAAAAATATATATATACTCTCGAAATTTTAAGATAAGGTAGATATTTCCAAACCAAAATTTCATACGTTGGGCTTAACTCAAACTTGTTCCTGTAATCATTGTATCAAATTTCAATTTACATTATTTTGTTTATATACTGTCTGTTGTTAATTATGATGCTAGATGTTGTCATTATGGTAACGTACCAGATGTACTGAAGAGTTGTACAATCTTAGAGGTTATATTCATGCCATATTGTTATTGCCATTGTGTGCAAATGTAGTTACTTGATTTTATACATTCCTTACATTCCTGCTTGTATCTCGAGGAGAGGCCAAGAATAATATTCTTCCTTCGTCATTGTAGTTACAAAAAGTACTTTTTTTAAAGTATTCTCTAGGTTTGGAAGAACTATTCATTCCCAAAGACTCATAATATTTGATAAATGGTTTTCAAAAACAATATTTTTATGCAAACCTGACATTGAGATGTAACAGTTAGTCGTTTAATTAGTTTAATATTACTTATTTCTCATATAAACTAATTGCGGCCCCAAGCAGTGAGCTCCTACATCTGTAAATTATAACAAATGCACATTTCTCATTGTAATGATACTTAAACTTTCCACGTAAATAAACGGGATTGGTAGTTTTTAATTTCTCCCAGAAGAATGCCAAGTTCTAAAATGTTTCTTACTTCAAAAATTAATCTATCCTAGTCGGCGCCGTAGCCGAGTGGTTAAAGCAAGATGCCTTGGCACAGAGCTATGGGACTTGCGCTGGTTCGAATCTCCGTGGGGGAAGAAAATGTCTCAAGATATTTTGGCCAGTATGGGACCTGTGATCATCCAGCATCGTGCGATATTTGAGAAGCTAGAATTAGTAGCGGCTCCAGGTTGAAAAAAACCAACTATAACGGCTGGGGGACCCGACATGCTAATCACATGTCTCCCCTAAACTGGTTGAATGATCGGTTACCAATGTAATTAACATATGTGGATGTGAGGCCAGCAGCCAGCTAGGAGGCCAAGAGCTTTCTAGCCAGTCGCGCTGTGGAATTTAGTTTTTAGTCGGAATCGTATCCGAAAATGTCGCATTCCCAGACGGATAGGTTATCCAGATTACCAAGACATGCATAAGGAAATGTGGAACAATGAATCGAAGAAAATATTTTATTTCAAGTTCTGTAACAGGCTTACAATGAAATTTACTAATACTTTGATTATTTTTACGCTTCATTTTCTAATTTTAACCTCTTACAATACCGAAGAAGAAAACTAAGAAGAGGTAATTCTAGAGTTTCATAATGAACAAAACTTGATATAACCGATGAAGAATAAAAAAAACTTACTTATTCTCAGCAATTCCAGAGTTTAAAAACAAAGGATTGTATATACGAATTTACAAATACGAGTTAATTTCATTTTTGATGTCACATAGTTTACTATATTATATTAGATGATATATAGATATTTATGAGTAAAGCATATCTGTGTCTGACATTAGAAAAAATCATTAATCGGGACTTCTTTGCTCATACAGAATTAATTTTGGTCCTGTAATAAAAAAACAGGGTCATCAGGAGGTAAGTTCTCCAATCATCAAAAAAACTGCTTTCACTTTTGGTAAATGAAAGACGTGATAACGATTGGGGAACTTCCCTCCAGGTATTTCCAGATGAGCAAAGTTATTGCTGTACGAGCGAAATATGCTCGTTTGAAATTGCTTGTTATTAATTCAAAATTTCAATTTTTATATCCAAATGTGTACTAATAAAACTACGAATTTACGAAAAAGGTAAACATACTCTAATTTCATCGAGTGAGTTGACTTCAGTTTAAATTCAAGCGGCGACCAACTTAACTCAAGATTTTCCTATTTTTCCACAATCGTTAAAGAAAATTAATTGTTATAGTAAATTGCAATTATTGATGATTAGCATGTGAATATATTCAACAATAGACATGATAGGCTAATATATCATCTATATAGATTTTATAATTACAGTATCAGACAACTGAATTTAATTATAACTATAATTTTATAACAGAATATGCTCTATAGTGACGCACTTAAATTTGTATAAAAAATACTTCCGCCCTTTTTCTTTACTCTATTTTCAATATTCACTTTTAATATTACAAGATTGTATTCAATGAGAATGTTCTGAACATCATAAAATTGATTATTTTAACATTACAATTATTGTAATACCAGATTTTTATTACCCATCCAGTCTAATAAGTCATCGCTACTGGAATACCACGGGTTAATTCGAAATCGATGTCCCACATGAATTTTGTGAAGGCAGCCGCATCCCGCGGGATCATCCTGTAGATGTAACTTGACAAGTCCTTATATTTAAAAAAAAATGTTCTTAAAAAAACCAAATATCTGATAAATATTTCAGAGAAATAAATCAAGTCACAAAAATTAATTATTCGTTATTAAACACCTTCGAGTTTAACATAATTGCACATATATTTAATGAATTATTGTATTTATGTGGATTTTTTGTACTATAGGTCAATACATTCAGTGCAACTTTACCACTAATTACCATAAATTGTAAAGTAGGCGTGAAGATGTGTTTTCTAAGAATTAATACCTAATTCAATTGTGAATTTATTTTAATTTATTGTCTTCCCTACCTTCTATTGTTTCTATTCAAAGAAATTCGCCTGTTCTCAAATTTGAAGATATTTATTATCATTATTATTATTATATATTATTATTATTATTATTATTATTATTATTATTATTATGCTACATCTAATCGTATTATATATAATCTTATTTTTATTACTTAAAAATACTTTAATCGTGTCCCTGTAAGATGGGTGAAGCGGTACAAATAAAAGGAACAACAAAGGGTGATAATAAATTAAGGTAAAAAAATAATAAAATATATTTAAGCCAGACAATAATAGGACTGTAATCAGATGATTTTTTTGCTCCTTCTGGAATTCAACAACATCGCTTTTCCAGTTTGTATACCATATATTACGTAGTCTATAGCAGCATTATAAATTACAAGAAAAAATACTAAAACTGGAGATTACAAGTATTAAACACAACTAAGTGCAGGAGTTACACAGGTATTGGGCACGTCCATTAGAGATGGATCAGTTTAATAAATGTTTTGATTGTTGTCTAAATTCGTTAGATGGAAGTAAAAATGAAACAAAAACATTTCTAATTCCCTTTTATTTAATATCTATTAATGTCTTATGTTTTGTACAAATGTGTCTATTTGTAAGTTAATTATGATTGAGTGTGCACACTGTATGTGACACCACTGATGCAATACGTATCACTGTTCTGTTAAAAATTATTATTGCATTATGTAGTAACTAATTACTCTGTAAGGATATATAGGTTTGTCATTTTCAACCATCAATCAAGTGTTAGGCCTATGCAATAAATTACAGACCTTATTAAACCGATTCTCTGCATTTTCCCCTCTCATACAACTGATGTTTCTTTTAAAAAATTGAGATTTAATTTCCAATATTCAAATCTTCTTTTTAGTTATTAAACGTGTTAGCATTACTATAAACAAATTTATTTATAAACAATAAATTCTAGTTTATTATAAATAACTTATTTTTTTCTCTATAAAGTATTACTTCAAGATAACTTACTTATTAACAAGTGGTCTTTGTTTAAATTAAATTAGTGTTTTAGAACCATTAACAAAAATGTGTCATACCTCTATTAATAGACAAGCCCCATTAGCTCCTATTTAATTATTATCAAGAAATTTTAAAAAATATGTAAAACATGCGATTAAAAATAGATGTAGACCTAACTCATGAAATATATTCTCAAAATAGTCTTGTAACTCCATAAAACTTTTTTTTATATAATGTATACATGTGTTAAAAGAGATAAAAAGAGCAACTCACCGGTATCTGCACGAAGGTGCCGTTGTTTAGAACAGGATATGAGTAGAGTGGCACTACGGGAACACTGCCATTCTTAATAAAAATTGGTCCTTGTATCGGAGTTACAGGAAAGTGAGCATTCTGCAGAGCTGGTGGGACACCACCTACATCATCATCATCTTCATAACTGTAGTCGTCAAAATCGTCGTCATAATCCAAAACAGCATGCAACGAAGTCTTGGTACCCGGTTGATTGCTGTACTCGCTGGTATCTATCTTGGTATACCCTGATGGTCGCGATGGATACTCCTCCTTCTTGGAAGACACTGTATTTGTCGGTGGCGGTGGCGGCCTGGCTGTATTTGGACTTCTGTAATTATCATTGCTGTAATACCTAGGGGATCGCTGTTGAGACTCTTGTTGCTGATAAGGGTCGCTACTGGGTCTTCTAGGTGCAGTTGTGGTCCTTCTGTTGGGTGCCGGAGGCGGAGGAACATTGCTTCTGTAAGCTTGTTCCGCAGCACGTTGTTGATTATGCACGGACTGTCCATAGATGAGCGAATTTGCCGCGGATATCGAGTTAAATCCACTGATAGCACTAGCGGATGCAGCAGCAGCGAGAAAAGCACCCGCAGGTGGGGCCGTGGGTACGTAAGGTGCACTAAAGTTTAACAGAGCCATGGTAGAATATATTTGTTGGTCTAGATCCGCGGGTTCGCCATGACAGAGCACATTGTCGAAGGTCCTCACCCGCTCACCCGTGTCTTACGACTGTCACAGTGCTACTACAAACTACCTTGCTCCTTCCAGCTGCCTCGCAACTACCTCCCCGTTACAGTTCAGGGGCCCATGAACCTGACTCAACTTACTCGCGGTTACATCAGTATTACACAAAATACTCTCCTACATTCACTATTTCGCTCTTTACCTTTCTACAGCCCTGAATTCTAAATAAACTAATATATATATATATATATATATATATTGCATTACAATATTAAACATTTTTTAATTTTCGTTTATAAAGGATAATTCATTTACTTATATATCATATCCCAAATGGGTCAAATCAATACAGGTGGTAGGACCCATAGGAGCTATGGAATAAGGTTGTAAATTCAAGTTTCAACTTCCGCGAGATATTAAGAATAAATAATTATATAAGCAGCATTATTTTTACGTATCCAGACCTCTTGGGTAAAAATTATCACACATAAACTTGCGTACCGGTATATTGAAATAGGAGACAACTAGTATAAAATGCTCGGTTGAGGTTTTTTGAAATCTTTAACAATCAATCAATAATAATAATAATAATAATAATAATAATAATAATAATAATAACCCTTGAGGATGCCGGACGCAGTCTCTGGCGAAACGTCGGGGAACTACAAGTCTCCAGACCACGGCCAACAACCCGGAAATCTTCTACAAGATCATCATAATAACTCCGGCCGTGAAAGCCTAAGTCAATATAATAAAATAATGTTAATCATTATTTACAAATTGTCTAAAATCTCATGAAATTCAGAGTCTGATTTTCCACCAACCAGTAGTTCCCTACCTCAAAGTACTCATTTTGTTTGTTTTTATCATCAATCTTATTTTTATCTTCTTCATGTGGTTTCATAAATAATTTCACGATCCTCATGAGGATAGTGTATCTGCTTAAGAAGATAATATTATACATTTTCTCATTCATTCATAGTGTTCTGCTCAAGAGCAGGTCTTTCACTGCAAACTCCACTCTTTCATTAACTCAGCTTTCCTTTTTGTATTTTTGTACTGTTCAATATATTATCACAGCAGTTTTACGCAAATCACGAACAAATAAAGATCTATTTATACGATATATTCTTCATATAGCGTTCCTATAACGTTAAGGTTTGTCCATCCATCTTCCGACGAAGTTTTAACCTGAATATAATCTGCGATATGTTGAATGAACAGTGGAACGCATGTTCCCAGCACTATATCTGTATACGCTTATCTTCTCCTTTCTCCGATAATTTCGGAGCTCTTAAACCGACAAATTATTAACAATAAAGTGAGAAGAACAAGAAATTACGCTTTACATAGTATTAAAACGCAATTATCAAAACGATATGGCAGCAATAAACAGGATATATGTTTTCAAGGGAACATTTTTATAAAATCAGGTAATTTTACTTTGCCGTGAATGTACTGTAGATGTCTCGGTTGTCTATTGTAAATAAAGAAAAATACTGATAATATACACAATTTGATCCAGTGTTTACAATATGTCCAGCGCTGTGGTCTCGAGGTAGCGTGCTGCCATGTCACGCAGCGGGCCCGGGTTCGATCCTCGGTCGGGGCAGTTTTTTCTCGGTGAGGTTTTTATCGGGGTTTTTCCTCACCTGTAAGACAAATGTCAGGAAAACTTTAAGGCCCAAACGGTCCCCGAAATCATATGGCCATCATCATCTTCATCATTATCATCATCATCATCCTTCACCGGTGTGGAAAGCAACGGGAAGCTACCACACCTATAATACACAAGTAAAGTTGCAAGCATAGTATGAAAATGCTATGATTACAGCGAAGGACCTGCCTTCGGGCAGAATTACTATGGATGGATGGTTTATAATATTATTCAATTCGAATACTTTATATAGCCCACAATAAGTTAAATACAGTGTAGTCTTAAAAAATGAATAGTTTTCGATTAAGCTTTTCAATATGTCATGTGCTGTTTAGAAAAATATATGTTTATGAATTAAATATGTCAATGAACACAGCTTTGTTGGCTTACTCTCTATACAAACACGATAATTCTATCACGTAAGTTTGTAATTTGTAGCCCTGCCTTTGAGCTGATCATTTATCCAGGAAGGCCCTTCATGTCCTAGTATGGTCAAAAAAGTGTGAGTACGATCCTGAGTTAAAAAAACCCTCTCCCGCCAGGTCATGTCCATCTAAAGCCTAGGTGGCGTCAAGCATGTAAGATTAAAGAGACAGGTAAGGAAACTAAGGTAAAGAGAGGGAGGAAAGATAGGTTTATATTTTGTGAATTATAGTTTATTATATTTTGCTCTTGATATGATTGGAGTTGCCATGGATTTACAAATAAGTACTGTATAGCTATCCATCCATTTTTTCTATATATCTATCCAACTACGACTTACATCTTTACAATAAACTACCTTCATATATTAAGGAATTAATGTTTAAAAAGGAGTTAGAATGTTAAAAAGGAGTATGAATGTTTTACTTGCTAAATTAGTTATTCATCTGTATGATTTTTTTTTGTATAATTGAAAGCCTGTATTTATCATAAGTAATGCCACAAGTGATTTCCAAATTTATCTAGAGAATTTGGAAATCAAGAGTGGCATTTGTTAGAACTATTTAACGAATAAAATTAAGCTGTTTACTCACAAATCATTATTTAACTATAGTTATTTTAAAATATTTATATATTTAATGTAAACGGCGATGTTTGAAAACAAATGAGAAACGATAGGTACGCTTCATCTGCTTATTTTGTTTATCACTGCAACCAGATCATACTATTTATTGCCAAAGGAACGCAATATTGTAAGAATGCTCTCTAGTGGAGAAAAAATGAAACACATCAAACTGTATATTAATTCATTTCTGATGTCGTATGATATAAATATGACAATTATATTTTTTTGTATTATTACCTGGGAAAAAATACATTTAAGAAAGTGCAAACAGTGGTTTCTTTTTTTGGTGGTATAATAAATTGCTACAAATGTTCTTATATTAACTCCTGCAAGCGCTATGTGTTGACATCTATGCACTATGTATACAATCTGGTAGCCGTATTTCTTATAGGCTAAAGTCACTGCAAAATAATGGTCAGACCTGTTCAGAATTTTAAACAGGAGGAGCTTTCTTCAATATGGTAAATTTAACACTGATAAATATTTCGTGAAACACGACTCTGATTGGTTGTAAAACAGAAATCATTGAAACATGATTGGTCATTGACTCCCATTTGGGTCATTAAGTAAATTGTATTGCACATTACCTATTTCCCCTATATAATCTATTGTTTTCACTTGGAAATAACCATATCTATCTATTAGATCTACTTGTATTTCTGTCTCTAGACATGCTGACTTGTGTTCCATTTATATAAATCCGATTCCTATCTCATTATGTTAATATCCAACATTCACATAGGTATTAGACCTAGGCTTATTCGGAGAAATGGATAAAGAATTTATTAGGCTATAATTATTATAAACGAACGTTAAAAAAACTTCTTCTCCATCGTAATTTAACCTCTCACCTTACAGGTACTTTTACATGCCCCACTCCACTCGAGCCTACATTCGCACGACCTGTCGGAAGAGGAATTTTAAACTTTGCAACACACACATACTTTTTGTGACCACACAGAAACAGAGAGGTCCTTCCTGAATGAGAAATCAGTTTAATCCAGGGTCTCATCCGAGATAACACAATATTAAGGCGAAACACACCTATCACTCACACAGTCATACTAAACCTGGCGAATAGTGATATTAATGATTATGATGACCACATGATGTTTCGGGAGCGTTTGGGCTTTAAAGGTTCCTGAGACTCTTGCCTTGCAGATGAGGAAATACCCCGAAAAAATCATCATCCAGAAAACTTGTTTCGACCGGGGATTGAACCCTGGACCACTGCGTACGAGATAGTGACGCTACCCCGAGACCATACATGTCAAATAAACAAGTATCTAAAACGCTTCCTAAGTTATACCTAATAAATTGACAGTTGTAGAAAAAATGGAACTGAATCAGAAGTTAAACAATGTAGAGATGCTTCTATTGAGATTTGAAATCGTAATTGAAACCAAGTTCAATTTTGTTATAATGATTATTTAACTCATGCCTCAAATGGTAGTCAATGACATATCACGTTTCAATGAATTCCGTTTTATAACCAATGACAGTCGTATTTCACCTCGCTCTTTACCGATTTCTCTTTATCAGCTCCTTCTTTTGTGATAAAGAAAGCTCCTCCTTTTTAATATTCTGAACAGCTCAGAGCATTATTTTTCTCCAACAAATACATTGAATATGGCAAATAATAAACACATTCCTTGATTTCACTGAGTTGTTTACTAAAAAATTAATTAATAACCTATAATGTTGATTTTAATATATAGTTTGGTGTGTTTCATTATTTATTCACTAGGGTGCATTCTTACAATATTGCGATCGTATTTTGTAATAAATAATATGATCAGGTTGCAGTGAATATACATAACCTCACATTTCTGATTTGTTTTTAAACATCGCCGTTTATATTAAATATATAAAAATTTTAAAATACCGGTAACTATATTTAAATAATGACTTTTGAGTAAACAGCTTAATATTATTCGTTAAATATACCTAACAAATGCCACTCTTGATTTCCAAATCCTCCAGATAAATTGGAAATGACTCGTGGCATTACTTATGATAGAGCTATAAGCTAAAAGTAGCCATATTTCACTTTTGTACAATGAATTCAAACTGATATTGTTCAGAGCATTATGTAACAACTATCTGCAAATTTCCTGGCAATACAGAGTAGAACAGAATTTTACCGTCAAACGTTCACAGGTTTTTTTTTTTCAGAGGTGTTGAATGAGCATTTAGATATAAGCAACCCATGGTCTCCTGTGAATTATTATAGAGTACCATGTTGTGTTCAGTAATAGACCTATAGCATGTTCTTTGGACCGTATAATATACAGCCAGGTTTATGGCAACTAGCTGAGCTAACCGGGCATGATCCACAATATAGATTTGGATCGTAATAAAAGTTTATCATAGATTTCAAATAAAAATTAATCATTTATTCATCACCTGAAATAGGTACTATAAATAATTATCCGCTTACTAATGAATGAGTCACTGGTGGCTGTGATTTCCTTAATTGAAACATTCAGCCAACACCCCAATAAAAATCTTGAAAGTTCTATTCCACTCTGTATATAATTTTCGTATGAAATCTGATCATATGTTTTCTTCCGTATTAAGTTCGAAGAACAATTTCACTGACATAGTAGAATATTAAGAAGATAACTAGGCCCAGGTATAATTTTATTAGAATTTGAACCGATAGAGTACCGACATTAATTTAAGAATGAAAATTATACCAGAGACTGAAATATGGAAGCTCAAGAATAAAAAAATTACAAAATCCGAACAAACAATTTTATAAAAGGTAACAAGTTAACACTTAAATTGGTAATGTATCCTATTATAGTCTGTCCGTAGAATCTGTAGAGAAGCTGTTCGAAATAAGCCATCTACATAGGAGACGGATAAAAATGCACGGCCAATGAGGCCTCTAAAGGACGTGTAGGAGGGAGAACAGATCACATGGCATTACTAATTTCGCTCTTCAGCTTAAAGCGAGAAAGATATCTAATCGGAAAGGTAGCGAATTTGTCTACACATTCTACGGATTTCTTTCAAGTTGTGTATATATATAATAACGTATATATGAGAAAGATTTGCGGTTAGGTTGAAGTTGCTGGGATAGCTTATTTGGTAGAGCTTTCGCCTAGTGTGCGAAGGGTCCTAGGTTCAAAACCCAGTCAGAGCGCATATTTTTTTCACTTCAAATATGAAGTGTTCTGCTTGCTTCTATTCAGAATGAAAGTTTTATACAGATTGAATAAATTATAACATGTTAAAATATAAAGTTTATTATTACGTCACGTGAAATTAATTTTTATTTATATTGGTTTATAATTCTATTAAATATAAGGTTAAATCCGATTGGTCATATAAGAAAGATAAGAGCTTTTAATTCGAATCACAATTTTGTTTACTTTGATTTAAGAGAATAAAAAAGTTATTCAGATGTTTTATCAAAGTTTAATATAAGTATTTATAATTCTGACAACCTTGAATTAAAACCATTTTTAAAATCATTATTTAAAAAATCTTTATCTAGTAAAATATTTGTATTATTATTAAGAGTTTTTTATTATTTTATTCGACAATAACTAACAATTAAATATTTAGATTTTTTTATTTAAAGATATATTTGAGTTAGAAAGAATTTTAAAATGCAACATTATTTATTAACTTCAAATTTAAATATTCAGACGACATAATATTCTGCTTTAAAATTGGAAAAAGTCATTTTGGCATTGTTCTTCTTCTTGCAGTAATTGATTTTGTATGTATAAATACAGATTTCTTATAGTGGATCTGAGTTTTCCATGAAACAGGGTGGGAATACGAGACTTTCTTCCACCGGTAAAGGATGCAAAAATTTAAAAAGAACCCTTGCTGAATGGAAAGCGAATATGGGTAAAATATCCAGAAATCAATCTAAGAAACTGCTACACTTTCAAAATATGTCAAAAAGGAAAGAAAGACTTCCAATGTTCTTCATGACTATGAAGGTAGTTTCCACCAGGAGGTCTACCCAAGGCCTTGTGCTCAAACTATGAAACCTGGTGATGATATTTTAAAATACACCACCACAGATACGCCAAAAAGTAGTTCAAGGTATAACGTAAACAAAACGCACATTGTCATAAATGCCATCAATCAACGAAATTCAGTAAAGCAAGCAGAAATAACATTTGTTCATAATTTCTGACATAACGTTTATAGGTTGCGAAATTTCACACACAGCGAAAAAAGATATAAATAACATACTAAATAAGTTTAATTATATAACAAGAACACTAAAAAAGAACTTTGAAAAATAAAGCCAGGAAAGACTCTATAATGAAATTATACAAGACAATGGCAATGCCTATTATTACTTATGGATCCGAAACATGGACAGTGACAACACAACAATCTGCCAGAATACAAGCTGCTAAAATGAGATTCCTCAGATCAATAGCAGGATATCAAAGAACAGACATAAAACATAACACAGAAATAAGACAACTAAAAGTAGACGAATTAAACACAACAGTAGAGAAATACAGAACAAACTGGAAAGAACATTTGGCAAGGATGACTGAGAACAGAATACCAAAAGCAGCATACAACTATTCACCACGAGGAAGAAGAAGTTTGGGAAGACAAAGGAAAAGATGGAAAGAGCAGCAATTTGGAGCCGGAACAGGCTAGAAAACAAGCCTAAACCGCGAAGAAGAAGAAGAAGAAGACGTTTGTAAGTTATATGGGGTTTTAAGATTATGAGATAATAATAATTATTTATTTATATTAAAGTTGGCCTATTATTTCTCCAATAAAGTTATCATTACAGAAACAAATAGCCCTTTGTCCATTTCGATCAGAACCAAAAATGTCCCAAATCGATTATATAGTTCCAAATGGACCCTTGTCCTATCATTTTTTTTGTCGCAAAACTATAAGCTTTATTATGTAAACACTATTAAAATTGACCTTGTGAGGTAACTTTTAACAAAATGCAGTAACATATATAACCATTTAACAAAAAAAAAATCAGTGTGACAAATTTTTCAGTTTCTCAAACTTTTATGCCCATGGACGATGGTGTGTTTGGAAAGGGAGTTTCATTTAATTAATTACAATATTCAATTAGTAACTTAAAATGTTCGTATCTAAGATTAAGCTTCATGTATCATTGTTACATAGACTTCATTCATTTACTTTACACCTCCGTGTTTCTTTATAGTATTTTCTTTAAGTCTTGGTTTTGATCTATTAATTTATTTCCTCGATCATTATAATGGGTCTATTCCTTTTATTTTCATATTCTCCTCTCATTACGTTTTACTCACGGTGATTTTCTACTCTAATTTTTTTAATTTATTTACAATTGTATTCATACTTTCATTCTTTTTATATTTTTAAATCTAGTCACATCGCGACTTTTAACCATTGGGTAGGATTTTTTTTTTGACCAGCCAATATTGGATCTTCTTCCATTCTACACTCTACAAAATGGTTAATGTTTCAATACTAGTATTCGTCTATTTAATAATGATTTTATTTATCTTAAAGGTCTCTTAGCCATTTTCTTAAATATTATAAACGTATGCCAATCTCAAATATTCCTCTGATATCTCAAACTTTACTTTTTTGATAAAGTTTACATATAAGGCGTATGCAAATAAATAATACATGGATTATTATACTTCTTAAATTTGGCCACTTTTGAAGGAATCTTCTATAAAAAAATTAATTAGCGAACTAGTAATTTGCTAGTGAATGGAGTAAGAATTTAATTACTGTAATTGTAATTGTCACTATGAGAGAAATATAAGATTAAAATATGACAAGAATAAATTCAAATTCTTATTACACAATTTTTTTCATTATTCAATACGCGTTTAGACATCCGACATCTCTTCTTCCTCTTGGAAAATAATGGAAGATTTTATTTGGTAATCTACTTTCTTCCATTCTTTCTACATGTTCTTTCCACTGTATCTTGTTAAATATCTTCTTTTATGGAGTAGATCTGCAGGGATTAACTTTCACCGAAGTGAATGTTCTGGGTTGTGGTTGAGTATTGACATGTTGTGGAAAAGGACGGGTTGCCCTGTTTTTATAGTCTTCAAGCGCCGCCTTGAAGGCTGGGCAGCCTCGATATGACGCCGGATGACCGGACTCACCGCAATTTGCGCACTTTAGTAGATTTTTGTCTTTCTGACGCGGCCTTAATGGCACACTCTTTGTGTCCATGGGTCCCGGCATAGACGACACATCGTGGAGTCCGGCTACAAGCAGGAAAAGTGTGATTAAATGCCTGGTACTTGATACACTGTTTAAGCCCAGATCTCGGCTTGTACGGTTCGACTGCTACCACAGTAAAGAGGAGGCTATTCAAGTTGTAAATGTCGAGAGCTTTAGTAGATCTTTCTAGCTCTAGTATCCAAATTGGAAATGGAATTTCAGAATTATTGTATTTTTTGACAAGTTGTTTAATAATCATTTTAAGAGGAAATCCTAATAATAGAAGTTCCTCTTGAATGTCTTTTGTAGGGGTACTTGAAGGTAATCTCTTGAGTACTACCCTCGATGGAGTATCTTTCTTCATCTGGTATGTATAGTACTCCCCTTTTAAGGAAGTAAAATAGTTCTTCAGTATTAGAAAGTCCTCCACTGAGGTAGCATAATATCTCAGCCCCTCCCTGTTATTAACTACTTTTAGAGGTTACCTATGGAATGTGATAAATTCATACCATATGAAACACACTTCACGTAACAAACGACCCATCAATACATATGTGCACCTCTCTCTCGGGGCGGAAATGTAGGTATATGTTATCGCATGTTGGTAAAACGGTCATAAAGTACCGAATGTCATCCTGCGATAGATTGTCCCAAGCATCTTGCATCAGTCGTCGCAATTCGGCCATGATTATTGCAGACTCTGAAGAAAGAATAAGTTCCCACTTCATCATGTCCCATATGTGTTCAATTGACGAGAGATATTTGATGGCCAAGACAGTTGTTGCACACCACGGAGAGTGCGTTGCGTCGCAGCAGCCGTATATGGGCATGCATTTTCCTGCTGAAAAAGCGTATCGCTTTGCTGTCGAAGAAAAGACAATAACACGGGGTTAATGTAGTGGGCAGTGCCTACTTTATCCTGTAGAAACACCAAAACTGGCCGCGAGTTAAACTGATGGTCCCCCACACCATGAAGTCCGGTGTAAAGCCTGTATGTCATGGGCGAATACACTCCAGAAGATAATGAGCACCAATTCTACGCCGTTTACATGTATGTCCATCACTCGCATACAGACAGAATCAACTCTAATCACTGAAGACAACAGAGCGCCATTCTACTTTCCAATCAACACTTTCTCCACACCAGAGTAGCCGTGCTTGGCGGTGTCGTGGTGTAAAGGATAGTTTGGCCAGAGACACACGCGATCTTGGTCTTGCTACAGGTAGACAGTTCCCAATGATCCTTGGTGACACACCAAGTTCAATATGTGCTGGGATGTTTTCCCTAGATATCGTTTGGGCGCCACCGCTGCTTGTACAGCTCAAGACCAAGCTCTATGTGTTTGCGGGGAGAAGTGTGGGGAGTAGGAGGAGGTACACTTCTATGCTTCTCATAATACTAACAGCTGAGATAGCAAATTCCTTTCAGACACACGGAGCTGGGTCCCGAGTACAATGCGTTGATCTTGATTTGCGACTGTACTACGCATCCTTCCATAACCTGGTCTACGGGTGCGGGAATGTTTCACAGACCACTGCTGAAAGCAGCAGCAGTAGCACACCATCAAAGCATTTTGCCCAACATGTGCTGAATCCATCGATATGTTCATCGAGCTTTCCGAAGACCTACAATGCAACCCGTTCAAATGACTGAAGTTGTTCAACTTGGGGTACGTGGGGCTTTGTTGTACCCTAGAGTGAATGTTGCAAACCATGTTCACCTCTAAAAGCACCACAGTTACTGCTTATAGAGTCAAAGCAGAGGTGCACAAACAGGCCTCCTGAGCGCCATCTGATCGGCGATGAAATTGACAAATGAATCACTAATACTACAACCCTTCAGATGCACATATTATTCCCTGGTGCCAATGAGCACAGTCCTTAAGGTGTTCCATTTTTTCGGTAGTGTATAAAACTACTATATCTATAGACTTGATTGAACGTATACCATTTTTGCATAAAGAGACTGACAAGAACTGTTCGATGATCAAATCATACAAGTGAAGGAAGGAGAAACAGGTTTACTGCACGTTGAGTGGGAGTTGCTAGTGAAATATTATTTTATAGTTTTGCCAATTAGAAGCAAGTCTGCTATACAATAATTGGTACAACTAGTTATTCACAAGACTAGAGATAAAAATATGTGTTAAAATAACTTCTAGAACGTTTCTATTATAAATTTACAAATTATACATGTTTCTATCATATAACATCGATTTGAAATTCCATTCTCGAATGATTGATTTGGGAAAATGATCAAACTAATAATCGCTATCAACCAAATGTACGTATGTATTCATTAAAAGGGAAGTGAATCCAAAACTCTACTTCTTCAACAGTGAAAAAAACTATCAATGATGATAGTGGCTTAGTCCATCGCTGTGGCTTAGTCGGTAAAGTCCCTACCTTCCACCCCGGCGACCGGGTTCGATTTCCGTCGGGGTAAGGGATTTAAAAAAAATCTCAACCTTGGGACTGGGTGTGTGTCGTGTCCTAGTTGTACCCATTGGGTTTAATTACTCTAAAAAATAAAAATAAATTATACACATTATAAATAACCTTATAATTAACCTTCAAATGGATATTTAGGTCCAAAGGAAAATATTTAAACTATTGTTTTCGTAAATAATATTTTAATATTAGTGAAAGTTTTAGAAGGGGGCACTGCGTTACAAGCCGGAAGGTCGAGGGTTCAAGTCCCGGTGGGGTCAGGATTTTTAAACTGACCCAAACCTCTAACGGAAATGAGTACCAGACGCTTGTTCTGGGGGTAAAGGCGGCCGTCACGCAGGGCTTGACAACCCGGCTGACATCAGTGCCGATTGTCCAGAAAAAGTGGGAGCCTTAACCTCCTACTACCCCAAGGGCCTCCTGAGGCATGTAGTAGGATTACTTAAAAAAACTTACTCTACTTAGAAAGTTTTGGAAGAACCTGTAGAGATTTCTAATGGATATAAAATGCTATAATGCTACTTTTTTTTATAGAGATAATCTTTTCTGTATATTGTTACAAATTATTTTTTTATTCAATGGCCTAGGTTGTCATTTCGATATTTCTGGTGTTCTCTCCTGGCATTGGCGTAATTGTAACCCACTTCTGAAGTTGGGGCGCCAGGAAGGCGGAGTTACGTTACCCCGATGATATGATGGGTGATAAATGAAAATGAAACTCCAGGAGGGTTCTTACCTAAACTTAATCTAATTCCAGACCATGAGAAACCACAGGAATAATTCCCTTTAAGGAAACATTCCTATGGTTTGACCGGGAATCCAACCAGGGACATCATAAGCAGTAGTTAGAAACGCTGACCACTAGTCCATGAGTAGTAGAATTTGCTGGAAAACAGTATTTGAAACAGTAACAATATTTGAACTATAGTTATTTAAACTGATTGGTTATTTATATTTTTAATAGACAAATCATATTTGAAATATTTAGTAATTAATTTATTAACCAGCGAGAGTTGGTTTATTAGTCACGTGACTATATGAAGGAAGGGGTGATTTCCCTACAAGATGGAGGACACATTCTCACAAAACTTGATTGCTACAAAGGTATTTCATGGTCGGTGTAAATGCCGTATAATTAAATTTAGAATCGCTAACTAAAGGTAGGTCCACCGCTGTGGTCTTGAGGTAGCGTGTTGCCTTGTCACACAGCGGGCCCGGGTTCGATTCCCGGTCGGGACAGGCTCCTGGGTGAGGTTTTTTTTCGGGGTTTTTCATCTCCTGTAAGACAAATATCATGAAGCTAAATCCCCTAAAATCATCCAGCCATCATCATCATCATCTTCCACCGTTGTGGAAAGCAACGGGAAGCTACCACACCTGTAATTCCCTAGTAAAGCTGCAAAGGATAGCATGAAAATGCTATGATTGCAGTGAAAGCTCTGCCCTCGGGCAGAATTACTATGGATGGATGGAACTAAAGGTAGAGACCGTAAATATTTAAATGGACTATATTTATTAGAGAGATATATTAATATATTCATCTTAATTATCATCTTTAAGGTATTTATCTAAGTTTATATAATATATACGCAAATGCTAAAGCGGGGAAACTAGTTAAAACTACGCCGCGAATACACGAGTTTAAATTTCAAAATTAACAAATTATTTGACCGTCAAAATAAAAGATATTAAATTTGATTGACGTAAAAAAGAGAGCTTATTCGTTGTGTCCCCTGAGAAAGAGCCGTGTTCTACCGAGCATCATCTCATCCCCACCATCCAGCTTTTTTCTCCATACAACTGATCACAAATCTTAGTCTCAAATGGTTGTGGCTCTTTTGATATTCAAGCAGTTACAAAATATCCAAAATTGAATTATCTATGTTACCTTAAAGATCTCTATTATTTACAAGATAGGCCTACCTCATCCGTGAAATAACTAATGTAATATATAGGCATATGAATGCTTGAGTCGGGATTTGAACCCGAGTCTCTAAACTCTATAGGTTTAGCGCTCTAATCATCTGAGCCACTCAAGTATCCTAACAAAAAACATAAATGTTTCTTATATATGTAGTGTTCTCAATTCACACAAGAGGTGGCGGGAAGATGTTCCAACTGCCATCTAGCGGCCACCATAACAGGTAAGCAATTTTTTTAAAGAGAATATTTACTTTTTAGCAGTAACGCTTGTATATTTAAATGTTATAGCTATATTTTTGACATTTGGCAATGAAGGCAAATATGATATGATATGAAAAGAAAAATGAATGCTTGAGTCGGGATCTAAACCCGAGTCCCTAAACTCGGTACGTTTAGCGCTCCAACCATCTGAGCCACTCAAGTATTCCAACATAAACATACATTTTTCTTATATATGAAGTATTCGCAATTCACACAAGAGTTAGCGGGAAGTCGTTCCAACTGCCATCTAGCGGCCACCATATATATATATATATATATATATATTTTATAATATTGTGCCAGAAGACGGGAAAACTTACAAATTTAGCTATCTAAGGAATGCAAGATATGTTATCAAACAAAAAATAGGCTATAACACTTATCTAATAATAGAATGTGGAATATTAAACTACATGAATAAAAATATACAAAATATGTTAAATAACTCAATACGACTATTCAATTGTTGTTCTTCAGTTTGAATTAAGTAATATTTATTCATATTTACCTTTGACGATGACCTTCGTTTAGTTAGATTTCTTGACTTTGAGATATATTGATGGACCCGAGGTTGGATTAAGTGTCTCAACGTACCGAAGATTGCTTCCCTGCAATAAGAAATGTAGAATTTACTTTTATGTTATGATAAGATTTACATAGTAAGAAATGTTTTCATAATGTATTTTTAATTCTGTGCAAACCAGAATGAGAGCAAATTATCGAATTCTAGCTAATAACCAACTACCTAACTCACTGCACTATCGAACCTGTAGGTTCATGGCCGCGCGTACATAATCTCTCCATACATACCTATCCTGAGCTAATGCTTTCCAAGCATCCCTGTATAATAATATTGACCTCCCTCAAATCATGGTTATTGTTACTCTCCCACCTCATTGTAGGCCTACCTACTGGGCGATTTCCCTCTGGTTTCCCTACAAGCATTTTCCATGCCTCTCTTTGATTCCCCATTCATGTCACATGTCCTGCCCATCGCAGTCTAGGAGATTTAACTGTTGTTATTACATCTGGTTCTAATCAAAAACATGATATTCTAGACGAGCATTAAGTAAAGAAAGTGCAGGTACGAGTTGTATATGAATTGGCACAGCTGTATTGGGCGGGACAGTTTCGAGAAGATCCCGTTAAGTGTGTTGCACTGCAACGTTCCAGCTGATCTCTCAGCAAGACTTCAACCACACAGCACATATTCTAACGATGTGTCGATAATATCACGTGGATTTATTAGCATTAGAGTCCACCAAGTTTACTACATTATAGCGATGATCTTCTTCTTCTTCATCTTGGAAGTACTATTCTTGATAGATAACATTTCCGAAATAAATTTATTGTAAAACACTTCTTGATAATTCCGCACTATATATACGTATATTGCTATCTATATTACATCTACCAAGTTTCGAAGTTTTTACTGAATGAGATGAACTATTTTACCTGTTGGATATTCGAAACAATTATAGCCTGTACTATAGCAGTCTTCAAATATATTTATTTTGACTATTTAACTCGTGCCCCAAATGGGAGTCAATGACCAATCACGTTTCAATGAATTTTGATTTACAACCAACCACAGTCGTGTTTCACTTCGAATTTATCAACTCAAGTTTATCATATTAAAGAAAGCTCCTCCTTTTTTTTAACATTCTGAATAGATCAGAGCATTATTTTGCAGTGACTGACTCTCTAAGAAATACGTTGATTATAAAAAAAGTAAAGTAAAGTAGTCCCACCACAGGCCTCAGGAGGCCCTTAGGTTAGTGGGAGGTTAAGGCTCCCACTTTTTCTGAACAATCGGCACTTGATGTCAGCCGGTTGTCAACCCTGCGTGACGGCCGCCTTTACCCCCAGAACAAGCGTCTGGTACTCGTTTCCGTTAGAGGCTGAGTCGACCCCAGGGCCATAGTGCCGTCAGAAGGTTTGGGTCAGTTTAAAAATCCTGACCCCACCGGGACTTGAACCCTCGACCTTCCAGCTTGTAGCGCAGTGCCTTAACCACTACGCTACGGCATGCCCCATACGTTGATTATAGCAATTTATATATTAAGATGTAAGAATCCTAGAATGCAAGTGGCTCCCAGATTGTATATATAGTGCACGAATGTAACCAGATACTGCTTGCCGGGTATAATATAAAACATTTCTAGCAACTGATTATACCACAATAAAAAGAAAGCATTGTTTGCACTTTCTTAAACGTATTATTTTCCAGGAATTTACGTTCCAGAAAAATATAATTTACATCATAGGACATCAGAAATTAATTAATAACCTATAATGTTGGTTATAAACAGTTTGATGTGTTAAATTTTTTCTCCACCAGGGATGCCTTCTTATAATATTGCGATACTTTGGCCATAAATAATATGATAAGGTTGCAGTGATGAACAAAAAATATAACAACCGTTTCTCATTTGTTTTGAAACATCGCCGTTTATTACATTAAATATATAAATATTTTAAAATAGCTGTATTTAAAAAATGATTTGTGAGTAAACAGCTTAATTTTATTCGTTAAATAGTCCTTACAAATGCCACTCTTGATTTCCAAATTCTCTAGATAAATTCACTCGTCATTTCGTGACATCGTGAATTTATCGAAATTTGGTAATCACTCGAGGCGTTACTTATGAAAATCGTTGTTTTACTCAAGCTAGGCGATGTTTCAAGCATTTGATAAATTGAAATTTATCAATACCTTCATCTTGGTTGATTACAAATTTACAATTCGGGGATTCTATGCCACCATGCTACCAACATAAACACAAAT
>JASPKZ010001268.1:0-83332 GCA_030220185.1 Diploptera punctata | reverse complement strand
ACAACTGCAACTCTTGATTTCCAAATTCTCTAGATAAATTCACTCCTCACTTGGTGAGTCGTGAATTTATCGATAATTTGGATATCACTCGTGGCATTACTTTGATAATTTCCAGGTCTTCCAATAGGTTGATTCTGGTTGGATTTCCCTCTTTGTGTACTATTGTAAGGGTGTCTTCTATTGAGTTCATTCTATGACCGGCGTTTGTTATGTGTTTAGCGTAATTAGACTTTCCATATGCGCATATGAAATTGTTACGATGTTCTTTCAAATCTTATGTTGAAGCTTCTTCTCGTTCTAACCTGTATACAACTTGTCACAACCTGTATATAGGTAGAACGAAAAGAAGCTTCAACATAAGGTTTAAACAACATCAACCTGGATCCTGTAGAGAAGAATTAACTGCTGAAAATAAGACGGATGTCCTTGAAAGGCCTACAAGCATCAAGATCACATATTTAAAAGTTGAGGACGACGGATTTTACCTAAGAAGGTATATTTTAACTTATTTTATTTTATGACTCTCCACCTCAACGGTGTCAGTTGTTTATAATGAACACAAATATTCCCCCTCAACGGCAATGAAGGCGGAGAGGGATACCCTTAATACGGCAGATTTGGCGGAAGAGGCACCCTACCCTCACTCAGGGGAAGAGAGAGGAACCGCTGCCTTGCGGAGAAGGAGAAACTTCAAAGGCTAAGGGAGCATCCCCTACAGAAAAGCATGCCTGTCCAAGAGGCATTGAGGTGGCAACCCCACCACTGGACTTACCCAACTATAGGCTGGTAACCTATAATGGGAAAACTTTGAATACTCGAAAGACTACAAGAATAAGCAGGCGGATAATAAAACTATGACGACAGGCAAAGAACAAAGGATTTATGATTACTGGAATTTGGCAACCTGGAACGTAAGAGGACTTAATAAAAAAGATGAAGAATTGGTAGAGGAATTGAAGAAAAGACACAATAGACATAGCTGTTACTAGTGAGACAAAAAAGAAAGAAAGAGGATCAACAGAAATGGGAGATTATCATATGATCTATTCAGGAGTAGAAAGACAGAAAGAGCCAAATCTGGAATTGCTATTTTAATAAAACAAAATTGGAGAAAAAAAATAACAACTTATTCCTGGATAAGTGACAGAATAGTAACATTAAGATTAAAGTTAGGAATAGATAATTTAACAATAATAGGAATATATGCCCCATCTACTGGAAATAAAAAGGAAGCAGAGAAATTCTATAATGAATTACAAGATATAAAGGATAGAATAAATAAAAATGACCAGATAGTAATATTAGGAGACTTCAATGCCAGAATTGGAAATAAAACCATTAAAGATTTAATTGGCCCACATGGAGAAAATGAAGTAAATGATAAAGGGATAATTTTAAGAGATTTTTGTATGTATAACCAGCTACGAATTACAAATACATTTTTCAAACATAAAGAAATACATAAGTTTACTTGGATGAGTCGGGGATCCAGATCTATAATAGATTACATAATAGCAAACAGAAAATTTTGGACACAAATAATGGATACGAGAGTCTATAGGGGGACAGAAATAGATTCTGATCACTTTTTAGTGGTTGGAAAAATTAGAACGAACAAACCTTATTTTAGAAGGAAAGTAGAAAAGAAATCAGAAAACGAAAAATACAAAGTACAGCTGTTAGAACAAGATAGTATAAGACAGTTATATGAAAATCGAATAAAACAAAACTTGAAACCAAGAGTTGGAGATGTAGAAATAGATTGGATAAAATTAAAAGAATCAATAAAAAAAGCAGCAAATGAATGTTTGGGAACCTCCAAAATAGACCAAAAAATCGATTGAAAGTTTGGAATGAAGAAATAAAAGAAGCAATCAGTAATAAGAAGATAGCTTATTTAAAATGGCTTAATTCTGGGACTATTAATGATAGAATAGATTACAAACACAAAAGAGCAATAGTCAGAAAATTATCTAGAAAATTAAAAAATGAAGGATGGGAAAGTTTTATAAAAAATATAGAAAGAGATGTCACAGGAGCAAAAAGATATGGTTTCAAAGTATTCCAGCGATTAAAAGAAGATTGTACGGATAAATTGGCTATAAATGGAATGACAGCAGAACAATGGACACAGCATTTCAGACAGTTATTATATGCAGAGGAAGAAGAAACAAATACACCTCCCTGTCCCACAGAAGAATATAATGCTATAACATTGGATGAAGTGATAGAAACTATCAAGAAAATGAAAAATAGAAAAGCTAGTGGAGTAGATGGTATACCAATGGAGCTTTGGAAATATGGTGGGAAACCACTCTATATTAGATTGGTACAAATTTTTAATGATATATGGGCACATGGAATAATACCTCAGGACTGGAAAACATCATTAGTAATACCCATCCATAAGAAAGGAGAAAAAAGTAACTGTTCAAATTATAGAGGTATATCATTGTTGACAACAGCATCTAAAATATATACATCCATTTTAAAACGAAAACTCCAGAAAATTACAGAAGATAAAATTGGAGAGGAACAATGTGGATTCCGAAAAGGCCGATCGTGTATCGACGCTATATTTGTTATAAAACAACTAATTGAGAAGTGGAAAGAATTTAATATCCCCCTATATATATTATTTTTAGATTTTGAAAAGGCCTATGATAGAGTCAAACGGGACATAATGTGGAAAATATTGGAAAGCTACCAAGTCCCCAATAATCTAATAAATGCTATAAAAAGTTTATATGAAACCACATTTATAAAAGTAAAGTTAGATCATGGGAAAATAACAGATAAATTTGAAATTAACCAAGGTTTAAGACAGGGATGTGGACTATCTCCATTACTGTTTATTCTATATCTAAATAAAATTGTCCAGGAGTGGAAAAAACTAAACCCCCCAGGAGTAAAAATATGTAGAGGAAATCAAATACAAACAATAATCTTCGCAGATGATCAAGTACTTCTAGCGGAGAATGAAGATGATTTGCAGAGATCAGTGTTTAAATTGCAGAATACCCTAGAAAAATACAACATGAAAATATCTGAAAATAAAACCAAATCCATGGCAATCACTGGAAAGGAACTTTCGAGAGTAAAAATAATAATAAATAATAAACCAATAGAACAAGTAACACACTTTAATTATTTAGGTAATAATATATCACAGTTTCATAATCAAAAAGATGTGGAAACAAATTTAGAAAAATATAACAGATTAAATGGTATAATTAGGAGAAATTTTGGAAAACAAATGAGGAAAGAAATCCAATTGAGATTTCATAATGCCATAGCCAAACCTGCTCTACTATACGGAAGTGAATGCTGGACACTTCGAGCAAAAGATAAATCCCGCATTAATAGTTCACAAATGAGATTCCTCCGATCACTAACTGGAGTAACATTAAGGGATAGAATGAAAAGTGATGAGATAAGGATGCAGTGGAATAGTAGGGAAATGGTTGAACATATACAAAATTATCAGATTAAATGGTTCCAACACGTCCAGAGAATGTCAAATTCCCGTTTACCAAAGATGATTTACCACCTCAACCCTAATGGCAAAAGAGACCTCGGAAGACCCTTCAACCGATGGAAGGATCAGTTTTTGTAGTCGCAGAACGGGCATCATCACCCAATACTGCATTCGGAAGAAGAAGAAGAAGAAGAAGAAGACAAATATTCCCATCGAAGATGATATTATTTTACTATTATTTATTATTTTGAAAACACCATCGCGCAAAAAAAAAATGTATATAACCCACGTTTGTGAAGTGTTTTAAAGAATCGAGGAAAAAGTTTTGAAAACGCGATAGCGTTCCTCGCATCGTAATGTATTATATGGCGCAGCACAACAGCTGTACGTGGAGTAGGCCCACTCGTAGTATCCGAATAAACGTCATGTTCAACGAACAACCTTCCAGTTTGTGGGAGCACGAGACGTCAGTGCAAGACAGTGTCATTTCTATCTCTCGACAACGCAAGCGCACACACGCACACATAGTAAAGTAAAGTGATCCCACAACAGGCCCGGAGGCCCTTGGGCTAGTGGGAGGTTAAGGCTCCCACTTTTTCTAGACAATCGGCACTTTATGTCAGCCCTACGTGACGGCCGCCTTTACCCCCAGAACAAGCGTCTGGTACCCATTTCCGTTAGAGGCTGAGTCGACCCCAGGGCCATAGTGCAGCCAGAGGGTTTCGGTCAGTTTAATCCTGACCCCAACGGGACTTGAACCCTCGACCATCCAGCTTGTAGCTCGGTGCCTTAACCCTTAAATTGGCAAAACACAAATTTCTTCTGTTAGTTATTTGAATGTGGCGGACCGCAGTGAAAACGGAATATTGTGAAACTGTTATTATTATGTATATTGTATAATTATACACACTTTTATGTGGACTCTTTTTGTTTGTTTTCTTCTGATTTATTTAAAATATTAAATTAATTAAACCAGCTGATGTATCCAAAAGAATACATTACGAATTTAAGGGTTAACCACTACGCTACGGCGCACAGGCGAGCGCGAGCACATTACACACACGATAAACACTCTTTCCCGTAGTAACCTAACCGAACTGACCCGAAGCGAACCTAACGTAACCTAAACCTAACCTAACCTCACTTAACCTAACCTCACCCCTTAGTGGCCTCCGCAGGCGTAACCTAACCCACGTGCCCCTCGAGGGCCTAACCTAACCCAAGTGGCCACCGAGGGCCTATCCTAACCCAGGTGGGCCCCGAGGGCCTATCCTAACCCAAGTGGCCACCGAGGGCCTAACCTAACCCAAGTGGCCCCCGAGGGCCTATCCTAACCCAAGTGGGCCCCGAGGGCCTATCCTAACCCAAGTGGCCACCGAGGGCCTAACCTAACACCAAGTGGCCCACGAGGGCCTAACCTAACACCAAGTGGCCCCCGAGGGCCTAACCTAACACCAAGTGGCCCCCGAGGGCCTAACCTAACACCAAGTGGCCCCCGAGGACCTGACCTAGACCAAGTGGCCTCCCAGGGTCTAACCTAACCCAAAGTGGCCCCCGAGGGCCTAACCTAACACAAGTGGCCCCCGAGGGCCTAACTTAACCCAAGTGGCCCCCTAGGGCCTAACCTAACCCAAAGTGGTCTCCCAGGGCCTAGCCTAACACCAAGTGGCCCCCGAGGGCCTAACCAAAACCAAGTGGCCTCCCACGACCTAACCTAACCCAAAGTGGCCCCCGAGGGCCTAACCTAACCCAAAGTGGTCTCCCATGGCCTAACCTAACACCAAGTGGCCCCCGAGGGCCTAACCTAACCCAAAGTGGCCTCCCAGGGCCTAACCTAACCCAAGTGGCCCCCGAGGGCCTAACCTAACCCAAAGTGCTCTCCCAGGGCCTAACCTAACACCAAGTGGCCCCCGAGGGCTTAACCAAGACCAAGTGGCCTCCCAGGGCCTAACCTAACCCAAAGTGGCCCCCGAGGGCCTAACCTAGACCAAGTGGCGTCCCAGGTCCTTACCGAAACCCGTCTTCAAAGACCGAAAGAATCTCTCACACTAGTTAGTCTTGGGATAATGGGGTGAAGTAAGTGATAAGCTTCACTTCCCAATCAAAATGCCGCGATGAAAATATACTGCCGTTGACTACTTTGACGTGACTTATTTTCCTCTGTGGTTGTCTAAGACTGTGTTCTGTGCTCATTCCCCTCCTGCTCAACCCCTCCTATTCCTTCTCCTTACGTCATCGGCGCGGTTTGGTGTGCACAGAGCACAGTCTTAGACAACCACAGAGGAAAATAAGTTACGTCACAGTACGTCAACGGCAGTAAATTTTCGTCATCGCGGCACACACTTAGGACTTGAAAATACCAAACCAAGGGTCAATGAATTAAGAAACAGGACGAATATGGAGTTTCTACAAGAAAGAAAGGCAACCCAATTACCACGACTCTAAAGCAGAAAAATGTAAGACTACTTAAGATAAAAATAAGCAAACTTACAGATGTGATGTCTCCGCAGTCTATCATGGCTTTTACCTGAACTTGATACCAGATGATGGATGATGTAAATGATGTGGAAGATTTATTTTAGGGCATTGTTTCAGTTTTGTGAAACATATATTATTTTATTTTATTAAATATGGCAAGTAATAATAATCTTACATTTATTCAACATTTTTTTAAATGGTGGAATATATGATGAAGGGTTTTTAGGGCATTGTTTATCTTTTGTGGAACATATATTACTTTATTTTATATAAGTTATTAAGTATTACTCTGTTTTATTATATGGGGTAAATATAATTAATAGAATAATCAATAGAATGGATAACAATAGAATTCCGAAACAGATTCTTCACTACAAACCACTAGGACGAAGAAATGTTGGAAGACCCAGTAAAAGATAGACCAATTCTAACATGAGATCGGAACAGACCAGTAGATCCAATCCTTGATGCTGCTGATGATGATTTATTTAAACATTTATGTTGAAAAATATTTATTCCACATGTTTTGTGAAATATTTGGTCAAGATAGTGTCAAGCCACACAACAACATATTTTTAAATATAACTTTTTGAATATAGAAAAAGAAAAACGTTTATAATATATGTTACTATTTGATTAAAAACATATTGGACAAACATATTTCATCTCTATAATCACAATTTAATGTCTCTTATTTGTGGATTTAAATAAATATTCAAATTGTTTTATTTGAGTATATTAGTGAAGAACAGTGTGGCTTTCGGAAAGGTCGGTCATGTTCAGATGCCATTTTCACAATAGAGCAACTTATTCAGAAGAGAAGAGAATTTAATTTGCCAACTTGCATACTTTTTATTGACTATCAAAAAGCATTTGATAGACTGTCAAGAAATAAACTATGGGAAATAATGTATGACAAAGGGTTTCCAGGACACATTGTCAAAGTTGTGCAAAGCTTATATTTTAAATCAGAAATAATGATTGATAAAGGAGGTACAATGAGCGATAATACATTAGAAATTAATCAAGGGGTCAGACAAGGATGCCTGCTATCTCCTGCACTCTTTAGTATATATATAGACGAGATCATTGTGCAATGACAATCAAATTTAATCACAGAGTTTAAAGTTGGCAGTACGATTCTAAATACCACACTGTTTGCAGACGACCAGACAATCCTTAGCTCTTCAGAAGACAATTTACAAATAGCAGCGTATAAATTAAACGAAATAGCAAATAAATTCAATATGACAATCTCTGAAAGTAAATCGAAAGTAATGGCATTCAACGGGAAAGACCATATGAGGTGTAAAATCAGTATTAATAACAGTATAATACAACAGGTGAACAATTTTAATTATTTAGGATGCAACGTATCAAACTGCCAGAAGGAAGATATTAATATTAAATTAAATAGATTTTACAGAATGTGTGGCACTATAAGACGGACACTGAAAAATAAAACTTTGAGGAGCACACAACTAAAATTTTACAAAATTATGGCAAAGCCTGTCTTAACATATGCAAGTGAAAATTGGACTCTTAACAGTTCAGACAGAAGGAAAATAGAAACTGCAGAAATGAAGTTCCTACGTTCAGTAGCAGGTGTGACAATTTTGGACAAGAAAAGAAGTGAGGATATTAGGAAGGACCTAAATATTTTCAATTTAAGAAATAGAATTGACAACATGAGGAACAACTGGTATGAACATGTCAAGAGAATGCCTACAGATAGAATCAGCTGTTACTAAAGTACAAACCAATAGGACATAGAAATGTTGGACGCCCATTTACTAGATGGGAGGATTCAATAAATCCCACTTGATGTGAAGGCAGCTCGGGGGGCCTAATTTCATGAAGAAGAACAAGATTGTTTTATCTCAGAATCAGGGAAATGTGGCTTGACACTTTCTTGTCGGGACCCCCTCATACATAATGTATATCGTAAAAATCCTGTTTTATTCTTGTGTTTAATAACTTTTTTTATTTATTGTTGTAATCATTCTAGTATGCAGTGATATCTATATTGTAAACAGTTCAGTGTTATTGCGGTGGCATTGCCTCTGTTCATTGCAGAATGTTATTGTTACGTCATTAGCATTCTTGGTTTGTACGATGGCGTACGTTCGATTTTGATGTCTTGTTTGCCGTAAGGGCATGTTCATATGTTGGGATAATTTGTGTGAATTCTTAATACAGGATGACTTGTGCACGTGTTATTAATTGACGTTGAATCAATGCGTTGTTTCGGGATGAAATGCGTCAGTTTGTAACGGTTTCTGGGATCGATGGATCCTCGTACGTAATAACGTGGGTTTCAAATTATGTTTGTACCTTTATAAGCTGTGAACAAAGTGTGCAATTAAAATCAAACAACTGCTAAATGGTGATATACGGTATGTTACTACACTATTATTATTATTTTTATTGTTATATTATTATTATTATTATTATTATTATTATTATTATTATTGATTAAGCAGACATTTTCAATTATTAATCTTTCAAATGTTTTGCCAGCACCAATATATACGAGTTTAGTCCATTGTGGTTATTTTCATTCCATCGACCAACAGGCCTAAATGCGGCTTTCATAATAAAGAAGTTTCATAGGTCCTATATTATATATCGATAGTGGGCAATAAAAACCTCGTAACTCCATTTTGGTAAATTTTACAGGAGAAACAAATAACTGTTTTAAATAATTACGAAAATTGTTGAGCAATAGTTGCCACATATTTTACTACAAGTCAAGTTATTAATAAATTTGAAGTCCGTGTTCTCAACAGGTTCCACCTATCCATAGTAATTCTAGGGCAGGTCCTTCACTGCAATCGTAGCATTTTCATGCTATGCTTTGCAGCTTTACCAGGGAATTGTAGGTGTGATAACTTCCCGTTGCTTTCCACACTGGTGAAGGATGATGATGATGATAATAAGGATGATAATGATGGCCATATGATTTCGGGGGCCGTTTGGACCTTAAAAGTTTTTCCTGACATTTGTCTTACATGTGAGGAAAAACCCCGATAAAAACCTCACCCAGAGATAGTCCCGACCGGTGATCGAACCCGGGCCTGCTACGTGACAAGGCGGCTCGCTACCTCGAGACCACAGCGGTGGACCTCAACAGGTTATGCATCATATATTTCTGTGCTGGTTACTGGAGTTACGTGATTTTCAATGACTGATGGAGTTACGAGGTCTTCATTGCCTACCGTCGAGATATATCATATTATTGAGACCAGTCTCATGGGCTTGTGGTCAGCGTTACTGACTACTATTCATGAGTTCCCGGGTTCGATTCGCGATCAGATCATAGGATTTTTTCTTAAAGGGTTGCACATGGTCTGGAATTTAGGTTAAGGACTCTCCTGGCGCTTCATTATCATTTATCACCCATTATATCATCGGGGTAACGTAACTCCACCTTCCAGGTGCACCAACCTAAAAAATGTATTACAATTCCGCCAATGCCAGGGGACGTTTTGAAGAAGTTTTAAACTGGCATTTGCTGTTACTGGCCTTTATTCTCTTACATAAAGAATTAACATCAACAATACTTATCCTAAGTAATGAATGCCACGAGTGATTTCCAAATTATCGATAAATTCACGACTCACGAAATGAGAAGTGAATTTATCTAGAGAATTTGGAAATCAAGAATGGCATTTGTTAGGACTATTTAACGAATAAAATTAAGCTGTTTACTCACAAATCCATTATTTAATTATAGTTATTTAAAAATATTTATATATTTAATGTAAACGGCGTTGTTTGAAAACAATTGAGAAAAGATTGGTACGCTTCATTTGCTTCTTTTGTTCATCACTGCAACCAGATCATATTATGTATTGCCAAAGGATCGCAGTATTGTAAGAATTCACCCTAGTGGAGACATTTATAACCAACGTTATAGGTATTAATTCATTTCTGATGTCATATGATATAAATATATCAATTATATATTTCTGCAACGACATTTCCTGGAAAATAATTCGTTTAAGAAATTGCAAACAGTGATTTCTTCCTTTCTTCCTTTTTTTTTTGGTATAATCAATTGCTATAAATGTTTTCATATTATCTCCCGCAAGCAATATGAGCTGACATTCATGCACTGTATATACAATCTGGTAGCCGTATTTCTTAGAGAGTCAGTCACTGCAAAATAATGCTATGACCTATTCAGAATGTTAAAAAAGGAGGAGCTGTCTTTAATATGATAAACTTCAATTGATAAATTCGAGGCGAAACACGACTATAATTGGTTGTAAATCAAAACTCATTGAAATGTGATTGGTCATTGACTCCCATTTGGGGCATGAGTTAAATAGCAAAAATTAACCTATATGATTTCAAGTTTTTATTCAATTGTTAAGAATACTGAAATATGTGGTACAATTAATGATGTTTACAGTAGTGTATTCCAATGCGCACTTGGTGCCACATCCGGTTGTGCTGCTCACATGATTGCGGTGGTAATTGTTTTGTCATTGTGAGTTTTCGACTGGAACACATTATGGAAACACCAACTTTACGCATTTTCTCTACAATTATTAGAAACTTTTTTTATTATTACTAGTAAATACCCGGCGTGCGCTGCTACGCCTAATTAAATTAAATATGATTTGTAAATATTTATCAATTGGTGAACCAGAACAGAATTTAATTTTGGAGACTGGAGAAACAATAAAATCTTGTTCTGAGATCACGTATTTAGGAATAAAAATAAATAAAAATGGGAGTTATGAAGAGGAAATAAGAAATAGAAATCCATACATCCATAGTAATTCTGCCCGAAGGCAGGTCCTTCACTGCAATCATAGCATTTTCATTGTAACCTTGCAGCTTTACTAGGGAGTTGTAGGTGTGGTAGCTTCCCGTTGCTTTCCACACCGGTGAAGGATGATGATGATGGCCATATGATTTCGGGGACCGTTTGGGCCTTAAAGTTTTCCTGACATTGGTCTTAAAGATGAGGAAAAACCCCAATAAAACCTCACCCAGAAAAACTGCCGCGACCGGGGATCGAACCCGGGCCCGCTGCGTGACAAGGCAGCACGCTACCTCGAGACCACAGCGGTGGACGAAATAGAAATAATAAAGGAAGATTTGCAATTGCTTGCCTCAATGGAATATTGTGGGATAAAAATATAAGTAATAAAAATAAAATGAATATATATCATACAATTGTTAAAAGCATCATTACTTATGGAGCAGAACTTTGGCCATTAACAACAAAAACAAATAAGTATATTTTGGCAACGGAAATGGATTTTATACGAAGGGCAACAAGAATTTCAAGAAGAGAAAAAATTAGGAACTCAGTTATAAGGGAGAAAATGAAGATTGAATACACTATTTTAGATTATATTAAAACTTAGGAATTAAGATGGTACGGACATGTCCAGCGAATGAAAGAGGATCGACTACCAAAATCTGTTTTGGAATGGAAACCTGAGGGAAGACGAGGCAGAGGAAGACCTAAAACCTCCTGGAGTCAGGGAATATGCTTACATATGAAGGAGAAACATCTACAACCAGGAGATTGGATGGACAAACAGAATTGGCTATTAGGAATCGGACGATGTCAAAGACATTAATCAACCGATGTCTATCTATCTATTTTTAAATTTTGGTTTCAGGTCAATTCTTACACCTAATGATTTTAGAGAATAATAGATAGTTGCTAAAATTCACTGTACCAGAAAACCCCTATGTACAAAGGTATGCAAGTTTTATATATTTTCAGTTTAATGTTTGTAAAGAAGTTGGATACGAGAGGAGAGGAAAGTAATTATTTAATAAGCAGCAGAGTTCACGTGCAAGTTGACTCAGGTCAGGTTGTTACAATGGTCTCATTAACACTCTGTATTAATTATTTTTAAGCTTCTAAGTGCGTCTGTCATACTTACAGCAATAGCGACCATGATTGAAAGCTCAACTTCCTAAATTTCGGGGTTGCCAACCTAAATTACTACACTGTTATATTAGATATTACCTACCTCGTGTGGGAAGTAAAACCACCCTGCCTTTTATGTATATACAATATGTACATAAAAAGTAAAGTAAAGTGATCCCACTACAGGCCTCAGGAGGCCCTTGGGATAGTAGGAGGTTAAGGCTCCCACTTTTTCTTGACAATCGGCACTTGATGACAGCCCTGCGTGACGGCCGCCTTAACCCCCAGAACAGCGTCTGGTACTTATTTACGTTAGAGGCTGAGTCGACCGCAGGGCCATAGCGCCGCCACATACAAATATATATTCAAACGGTAGTGTTAATATACATTATACGAAACAAATCATTGCATTTTAAATGAACTGAACTTATTTGAAACAATATAAAACAATTCGTACTTGGCGCCATTTTTATGACTGATGGGTGTAACGACCTGCTGTAGTCTCAACTAAACTATTTTCAGATTTTTTTTTGTTCAATGCCATCTCTTTGTCATTCGACATTTCAGGTATTCTCTCCTGGCATTGGTGTATTGTAACCCACTTCTGAGGTTGGGGCTCCTGGATGGTGGGGTTACGCTGCCCCAATGATATGATGGGTGATGACGATGGTAATGATGCGCCAGGAGAGGCCTTAAACCTAAACTTAATCTAATGAGGTGAATATGATATTGATGATGGCCAGATGATGTTCGGGGACCGTTTGGGCCTTAAAGTATCCTGACGTTTGTATTACAGGTGAGGAAAAACCCGATAAAAACGTCACCCAGGAAACTTGTTCCGAGCGGAGATGGAGACCACAGCGTATAAACATCACCCACTCTGTTAACGTTAAAATCTATCTATCTTCGGGTTTTACAGCTGCTGCCGTCTTCCCGTTTAAAACCTCCAAAGCCTACGGTCTTGGGCATCTTCGATGCTTAGCCCTCTAGCTTGCATTACTGTCTTCATGTTTTCCTTCCATGTTAACCTTGGTCTCCCTCTTTTCTTCTTTCTGTTCGGATGCCATTCATGTAGTTGCTTCGGCCATCGCTCATCTTCCATTCTTAAAACATGTCCTAACCACTTTAATTCCTTCTCCTCAATTCTTTCAATTATGCTTTCTTCTGCTTCCATTATGTTTTCTAATTTCCTTATTTGTGACATGTTCTAATTTAGACTTTCTGGCACTTCTTCGTAATAATCCATTTCTAGAGCTATTAGTCTATTCTTGTAGTACTTATTGATTGTCCATACCCTCACTTCCGTACATTGCAACAGATTCCATCAATGTTTTACCAATATTTTTTTTGTGTCTTTCCAAATATGCCTTATCCCACCATATGGAATTTAACGATGATATTATTTTGCTACTCAATTCAATTCTATGTTTTATGTTGTCTTTGCCATAACCTTCAATGTTATCCATAATTATTCCCAAATATTTAGTTTGTTTCACTTGCTTTATTTGGTTTCCTTCTTCCAATATTAAATTTTCTCTTTCATTGCTATTTATCGCCAGATATTCTGTTTTTTGTAAATTTACTGTGAGACCCCATGATTCATATGTGTTTTTCAACCTTTTTATCATGAATTACATATCATATTTGTCTTGCGCTGAAACCAGTTGATCATCGGTTAATCAGTTGTTTGTAATGAACGCAAATATTTCCAACAAAGATGTTATTATTTTACTATTATTTATTATTTTGAAAATACCATCGCGCAGAAAATAATGTACAACGCACGTTTGTGAAGTGTTTTACAGAATCTTGGAAATTAAAAACATCGCCATCGCTCGGTTTTAAACATTTTCCTCGCTTCTGTAAAAACCACTTCCCAACCTCGCATCGTAATGCACTATTTAAACATGTTTTACTGCATTCATTGAAAATGCTGTTAAAACTAAAAATGATATAATTTGAACTACATTTTTACGTTTTTTTTTCTTCAGTTTTTAGGTATTTTTTAAGATATCTTTAGGTATTTTTAAACGTATTTAAAGGTCCTCAATTTCCGAGCCTTATTGATGGAATTGTGATTAGATCGGATAGCAAGACTAAATTATCAGGATAGGGATGTATGGAGAGATTATGTCCGCGCGGCCATGAACCTATTTGTTCTATATGGGGCGCGCCGTAGCGTAGTGGTTAAGTTCGAGGGTTCAAATCCCGGTGGGGTCAGGATTTTTAAACTGACCCAAATCTTCTGGCAGCACTATGGCCCTGCGGTCGACTCAGCCTCTAACGGAAATGAGTACCAGATGCTTGTTCTGGGGGTAAAGACGGCCGTCACACAGGGCTGACAACCCGACTGACATCAAGTGCCGATTGTCCAGAAAAAGTGGGAGCCTTAACCTCCTACTACCCGAAGGGCCTCCTGAGGCCTGTAGTGGGATTACTTTAAAAAGTCCGTCGCCGTGGCGTAGTCGGTAGAGACCCGGGTTCGATTCCTGGCGGGGTAGGGGATTTTAAATCTCCACCTTGGGTCTGAGTGTGTGTGTATATGTGAGAACTAAAGAAAGTTAACAAACAGGCAAAAGAAACAAAAAAGAAAGAAAAAGGTAAAACAATAAGGAAAACCAGGATAAACGGGGGGGGGGAAGATAGAGCCAGTGAGTTAGCAAGACTAAATTAAATACATAAGAGAAGGATGGGGATGTATGGAGAGCTTATGTCCGCGCGGCCATGAACCTATGGGTTCAATAGAGCCAGTGAGTTAGTTAGTTAGTTAGCAAGATAGTCCGTCGCCGTGGCGTAGTCGGTAGAGTCCCTACCTTCCACTCCGGCGACCCGGGTTCGATTCCTGGCGGGGTGGGGGATTTTAAATCTCCACCTTGGGTCTGGGTGGGTGTTTGTATGTGTGAATAAGATAAAAAGGTTAACAAAGGTAAAACAAGAACGGAAGAACAGTGTAAACGAAAGAAAGAAATTAAAAAAAAGACTAAATGAAATACATGAGAGAAGGATAACCGTATCTTGTTTTGAAGACGTGCTGAACTCAATTCACTTTCGCTGTAACCGGAAGTGTGTTGCAACTGTAAGAACTGAGACCTCTCTGCAGTTCATCTCTCTGTGTTGCTTCTTCACCTCCTGCGACATCTACCTGTGAATAAAACAACTATACTCTCTACTTACTTTCACTTGCCATCCTCATGTAATAGTACGGAACATCTTCTATATATTAGTACGTGACGAAAAAAAATTGCACACCCTTTTTAAGCACATTGCGGCGCGCGGAGGTGTGTGATATTTGGCATAATTAAAGTTCATATAGAAAAGGAGTGCAGAAAAATAAAGTTTATATAGGGCCTATAGGCCTAATATGTGTTACAAATAAGGGCAACGCGCACACACTATTGAGTAACACTAAGAAATTGGGACTGGAAGTAAATATCAATAAAACTAAATATATGGTCACATGTAGAAAATACAATATATAATGGAAATGGACAGCTAATGACAAATGAGGGAAATTTTGAGGAAGTGGATGAATTCAAATACCTAGGAACAATAATCACAAATAGGAATGAGATGCACAAAGAAATTAAACATAGGCTCAATTCTGGAAATGCATGCTATTATGCATTGCAGAGACTCTTGATGTCCCAACTCCTTTAAAAAAAACGTTAAACTGAAAATATATAAAACTGTTATTCTACCAGTTATATTATATGGGTGCGAAACATGGACTCTTACTTTAAGGGAGGAAAGGAGATTACGAGTATTTGAGAATAAAGTACTTAGGAAGGAATGTTTGGAACAAAGAGAGATGAACAGACAGGTGAATGGAGAAGACTACATAACAATGAACTACATGGTCTTTATAGGAAGCCAGATATAATAAGAACAGTTAAGTCTCGTAGACTGCGATGGGCAGGACATGTTGCACGTATGGGGAATGAAAGACTTGCATGGAAGCTTCTTGTAGGAAAGCCAGAGGGAAAACGCCCAGTTGGTAGACCAAGAATGAGGTGGGAGAATAACATTAACCATGATTTGAGGGAAGTAGATTATACAGGGAATGATTGGAAAGCATTAGCTCAGGATAGGGATGTATGGAGAGCTTATGTCCGCGCGGCCATGAACCTACGGGTTCGATAGTGCCAGTGAGTAAGTAAGTATAGAGGAGTGCAGAAAAATAAAATGTATGTATAATATGTGTTACAAATAAATTAAATTAAACAAAATAAAATAAATTGTCTGTAAGGAATTTATGACATAAATACACATTGTGTATTACTCATTCATTTGTTTACGTTCATACTGAAAGTGCATTGTTGTAAAAAGAAAATTGTGCAGCAGCGATGTGAATTGACTTACTCTCGCGTATTTATTATCAGTGGTTTAAAAAAGTGAGTACAATTTATTATTTAAATTTTAAATTAAACCCGTCTAATCTTGGTTTCAGTAATTTCGTTACTTTTTTTTTATATGACGCGTTATTTTTAAGCATGGCTTAGCCAAGCTATACCACATTTTCCTATCGTTTGTATTTTTTTTAAATAAATCGAAAATTAATGCATAATGACGTATTTGTGACAAACTTTAAAAATGTAATGAATTGTGGTCGAATTTCTACCGTTTGGTGTCCACTAGTAGTAAATGAAAAAGGAATTCCACTACACGTGATAGCAGTAATTAAATAAATGTAGGAAAAAACAAAAATAAATCAAAGGGAACCAATACATATAACAGGAGGAGTTAGATAAGGTTGTCCAAGATCAACCACTCTTTTTAACATTTATTTTGACGACATGATACGATCATGGAAACAAGTAACTCCTGGGGATATTAACTTAGGAAATCTAATAATAAAAGCATTAGCTTTTGCACATGACCAGATTTTAATAGCAAAATAATGCTATATAAACTAAACGAAATATCAAAATAATATAATACGGAAATATCATCAGAAACATAAATAACAATAGTTTATAAGGGCGATCAACCAGTTCGGACAAAGATAATATTCGAAAATAAACCAATAGAACAAGTAACAAAATATAACTTTCTTGGTTGCGAAATTCATACACAGCGGAAACAGATATAAATAACAAACTAAAGTTTAATTATATAACAGGAACACTAAAAAGAACTTTGAAAAATAAAGCCAGGAAAGACTCTATGATGAAATTATACAAGACTATTTACCTCCACGCCCCAAATGGGAGTCAATGACCAATCACATTTCAATAATTTTTTATTTACAACCAAACACAGTCGTGTTTCGCCTAAAATTTACCAACTAAAGTTTATCATAATAAAGAAAGCACCTCCTTTTTAACATTCTGAATAGGTCATAGCATTATTTTGCAGTGACTGACTCTCTAAGAAATACGACTACCAGATTGTATGTATATGTAGTGCATGAATGTCGACACATAGCGCATGCGGGAATTAATATAAGAACATTTGTAACAATTTATTATACCACAAAAAAAGAAGCCACTGTTTGCACTTTCTTAAACGAATTATTTTCCAGTGAATGACGATGCAGAAAAATGGAATTGACGTATTTACATCATAGGACATCAGAAATTAATTAACACCTATAATTTTGGTTATAAATGTTTCCACTAGGGTGCATTCTTACAACATTGCGATCCTTTGGTTGCAGTGATGAACAAAAGAAGCAAATGAAGCGTACCAATCGTTTCTCATTTGTTTTCAAACATCGCCGTTTACATTAAATATATAAATAGTTTAAATCACTATAATTAAATAATGATTTGTTAGTAAACAGCTTAATTTTATTCGTTAAATAGTCCTAACAAATGCCACTCTTGATTTCCAAATTTTCTAGATAAATTCACTCCTCACAGCAAAATATTGCTATGACCTATTCAGAATGTAAAAAAGGGGGTGCTTTCTTTATTATGATAAACTTTAGTTGGTAAATTCTAAGCGAAATACGACTGTGATTGGTAGTAAATAAAAAATCATTGAAATGTGATTGGTCATTGACTCCCATTTGGGGCATGAGTTAAATAGTCGATAGGATTATTTAAGTAATAAAATTAGAAGTGCTCCGGTAACACTCGATGATTTCGATATTTATCCCCCCTCGAGAATCAGCATGGCCCAGTCATTCGCATCCATTTGCTTAACAAAGCCAGCAGCATGATTTGCTGTTCTGACCACATATATCAGCAGTTCTACATTTGCTGTCTTGTTTCCACACCAAACTTCAGCCAACTGCATATCTTGTTGAATAAATTTACAATTTATTTACATTCTTAGCAAAATAATTATTTTGTGTAAATCAAACAATAAAAATTAATATTTTCAAAAAAATCCAAAGACAGGTATTATGAATTATAAATACAGAAAATAGAGAACCTTGGTATAAAATTCACTTGGAAAAATTACGTTTCCAAAATAATATGTCAATTGAATATAAACTTAATATTTAAACAAGAGTTACACTTACAGTGCAGATTATGTATGTATCCTACCGTTGTTCAAGAAAACACAACTAGAAACAAAATGACATACAGGTTTTTTTTTTATACAATTGAAAATTTCTTGAAGGAAGAAGAAATATTACACGGGAACTAATTTCTGAGTACAGCTGTCATTTTATATTTTTTGTCACTAGACATCAATTTACACAGAATAGAATTCAAAGGTTCTTCACGTGGTACGTCTGCTGTAATTGTGATACTTCAAAATGGCAGGTTTTCTGGGAATGTAATATAGAGATGTAAATAAAAAAAATCATCACCCACTAACATTAACTTACTCAAACACATTATAAATTACATACATTTATAAAGTTATAAAGTAAAATAGTACCTGTATGTATTATGGAACCTCAGGACGTCCACCGTATGCCGCAGAAACAACCTGAAATATTATTATATGTTATAATAATAATGCATTCATGACATTGGAAATAATAATAATAATAATAATAATAATAATAATAATAATAATAATAATAATTTCAAGGAGATGGTGAAGCTTTCCAAAATACACAAATAGATTGGGAATTATCAGAAGGGGATATGCAATACTTTATTACATTGGGAAGAAATAACAAGGCAACAGGACCAGGAGGAATACATTTGGAAATGTTAAAATTTGGAGGACTAAAATTAGTAAAAATTTTGACAAAATTATGTATAAAGATTTTAAATGGAGGAGAAATGCCAAAACATAGAAAATTGGGATACATCACTTTCATGTACAAAAAAGGACAGAAAATGATGCCCTATCGAGGAATTTGTGTAATAAACCCTATAATGAAAGTATTTATGAAAATTGTGAAAAAATTAGAATGTTCATAGATTTGGAAAAGGCATACGATAGTGTCCCGAGGAAACTATCATGGCATGAGCTAAATGAAGCATTAATGGATGAAAAAGCAATAAAAATGATAAAATCAATATATTCAGGAAATAAAATGGGAAGTAAGCTATCTAGAGTGATTATCTCACGACGCAACTAGAGAATGAAGATAAATTACAATGTGAAAATGTAGAAATTTAAAAAAAAAGTTGAAACATTCAAATATTTAGGATCAGTTTTAGAATCAGATGGGAAAATAATTAATGAAGGAAGAAAATAAATTGGAGTGTGAACTTCAGTGATAAGGAGTAAAAATATGATATGTACATATTATTACATATGTACATATTATTATGTACATTAAATTATTTATTATTGGAATTAATATAAAATGATCTGTTTTCACCATAAAATTCATATAATGAACTTTATTTAGTGCGTGATGAAATGATCCATTTTGTTTCATCCATCCAAGCTACAATATTCTTACCAAACAGTTCTCTAGAGTTTTCCCTCCTCGTGTAATTATTTTATATACTTATCCATCCATCCAATGGCTGATTGGCTCAAATTCGGGCTTTGGTCTCTCTTAACTTCTGCCTCCAATCGTTTGTATTTCCTGCAGCAAGCCTTCAGTTGTGGCACTTAATTAGGTTTGCAGCATCTTCCTTAACACCATCCTCCCATCTTCCAAATCGTCTATTCCCCATAAAACTTGCTGTAAGCACCTTTTTTGGAGCTCGGTCTGTTGAGAGTTTTTGTACATGGCCAGCCCATTCTAATTTCTTTAACTTAATAAAATTGACTATTTGTAATGCAGTTCTTTGTTGTATCGTATTATCCACTGACCATTAATATTTATTGGTCCAAATATTTTTCTGAGTACTTTTTTAAAAATAATTTAGGGCTACCTCTGAGGCTCCATGTCTCACTATTTATGTACTTATACTGCTGGGTTTATTTGAATGACTTCCATGAACTATTGTTTTTAGCTTCACCACCTTCGCCTTGTTTTTCTTCATTGGATCAAATTTATCTTCAAACGTAGTTTCCTAGAAAGATAAAAGTTTATAACTGATTAGTACATTTTCACAGTTATTGTGGTAATTGTATAATTCCTTCTTCCTACATATGCAAGATAACAACAGCAAATTATGGACTTTTTATGAAGTGTAGGAATTCAAATAAATTGCAAGAGTAACAAACAAAAATAAATTATTGATAGGATCAACTCTCAAAATACAAGATATATGTATAACATGACGGAGACTCTTGTTGTCTCAAATTCTCTCAAAATATATAAATTAATTACATACAAAATGACGATTCTGGAATTTGTGTATTAAAAGGATGCGAAACAGATCTCTTACTTTAAAACATAAGAAAATGTGGGTATTTGAGAATAAAGTGCATAAGGTAATCTACTGACACAGAGACATTGAGACAGGTGAATAGAGGAAACTACATCATAACATGTAGAATACCAGATATAATGAGGATTTAAGTTTCGTAGACTTCAATAGGTGGGACATTTGGGATGTTTTAAAAATGGATGAGCGGATTGCAAACTTACCATAGGGTAAACAGATTGGAAATCATTGAGTAGGAAGGCCAAGACTGGAGTGGGTTAATAACATCTGAAGGAAGTAAATTACAGAAGGAATGATTGGAAACTATTATCTGAGTGTATAGACGCATGGAGAGCTTATGTCTGCGCTGCAATGTATTCGATAGTGCTAGTGGTTAATACATTTTTCGAATTAATCATTTTCCTTTTATGTATTTTTTGTAGTAACTTTCCAAGTAGATGTTGATGACTAAATTTCTGTAAATTACTTTTGTGAAATTTGCATCGGGTTTGGACATATTCCTCTCCTGTTATACACAGATATCGTTTGTAAGAGAGAAATTGATTCATCAGGTTTAGGAATGTACTGAAGGCCAAACATTTGATAATTATATTCTGAGCTGCAAATTATCTCGAAGTTTCGCTCTACGCACGTGCCTTAAGAATCCTTTGGGAATATATTAAGTTGGATATCACAAAATTAAATTCGGAAAGATATTAAATATCGTAAATGATAATAGATTGGACACACTCTCAGGTTGGAACTAGACAGTATGTCACAGAGTGTTTTGGAATGGAATCCACAGGGATCGCCCATGAAAAAAAGAAACCAAAAATTACATGGCACAGCACAATAATAACAGAAATTGAACAACAAGGAAAAAGCTAAAATGTAGCCAAGAAGTTTGCAAAAACAAAGTCCGGTGACGCGCTTTCACTACTAGGGAACTGTCGACTATCACATGCAGAAACGTACGTTGTAATTTATTCCAGAGAAGGGTTGTGACGTACTAAGGCTGTGTCTAGAAAATGATCTGCCGTTTTTAACTGCAGCGCCAGATCTCTCATTTAAACTATAGGCAAGTTTTTCAAATCGTGAAATGGTAGTTTGGATAACCGTCACTACCTGCCGTCCCGCCTCACTTCACTAAACTCTTATTCATGCAGGGAGTCCATCTGCTCCGTACAGTGGGTTTCTACTGCTGGATTCTAGCTACGGTTTTTGTGCCTTGCGGTTAAAAAACGAAAGATATTTTTTTTTGGACACGGACTTGGTAGATCAAAACGTTACCCTGGGAGAAAAGTAATTAATTAAGAATTATTAAAAAAAGTGTGTTGATAATATTATGAAAGAAAAGGGAATATTAGCTGTGGATTCAGAAACTTAAAAGTATATTTAACTTTTTTTTCAATATTTTTAGTTTGTGCAGATTTGTTTATATAATACATTTGTTGCCCTTCATTTGATAAATGTGATGTTTTGTTTATATTAGAGAACATTATAATTCCATATGGTGGGATAAGCATATTTGGAAAGACACAAAAAAAATATATTGGTAAAACATCGGTGGAATCTGTTGCAATGTACGGAAGTGAGGTATGGACAATCAATAAGTACTACAAGAATACACTAATAGCTCTAGAAATGGATTATTTACGCAGAAGTGCCAGAAAGTCTAAATTAGAACATGTCACAAATAAGGAAATTAGAAACATAATGGAAGCAGAAGAAAGCATAATTGAAAGAATTGAGGAGAAGGAATTAAAATGGTTAGGACATGTTTTAGGAATGGAAGATGAGCGATGGCCAAAGCAACTATATCAATGGCATCCGACCAGAGCGAGGAAGAGAGAGATACCGAAATTAACATGGAACGAAAACATGAAGACATTAATGCAAGCAAGAGGGCTAAGCATTGAAGATACCCAAGGTTTGCCACGGGAAGACGGCAGCAGCTGTAAAAACCCGAAGATAGAGAGATAATTTCAGTAAAATGAATAGGCCTCAAACATGGTTATTGTCCCTACAATGCCCAGTTTATTACATTTGGACACGAACCAATTCAACTTAACGACAGTTGCCTTTTAAAAAAAGATTGGACGCGCCTGTTCTAATTCTACGCACTAACTTTGTATTATGTTTTAAATGCAACTAACCTACCTTGTATTTTAGTGAAATTGTCTACACAATATTTTTAATTCACAGCCCATTGGTTGTAAAACAAAATATTTTGATCGCGTTTATCGTAATCCCGATTTTCCTGAAGAAAAGAGCGCGAAAATGTAATTAATTTTATATCAAAACAATTTTTTGAAATATTACTCATGCCGTAACCGTGATGCTATTGTTGGACCGCGTAGATTATTTTATTGTTATTTTTCAAAGAAATAATGAGATTCCATATGTAGTATTTTTATTTATTATGAATTTTAGAGAGATCTAATCAGTTTAAATATCTTGGATATTATCTCTCTATCTGGGATGAAAAGGATATCCTGAAAAATTACTAGTTATATTAAAAGTTTGGGAATTATTAATCAAGTTATGAAACCATCCCTTGTACAAAAAAAGAACACCAGATTACGTTTATATAACACTTTGGCTAGACCAGTGTTAACCTATGGTAGTGAAGCATGGACACTAAAAAGACAACATCAGAGGAGAATAACGGCTTGTGAAATGAGATTCATGCGCAGAACAGCGGGTTACACCAGGTGGGATCGGAAAAGGAACACCGATATCTTAAAAGAATTGAAGACTACGCCAATTTTGGAATATATTAAACAGTCCAGCTAAATTGGAAACACCATCTTGAAAGAATGAGTTCAAATCGGATCCCCAAAGCTGTTTATAATGATATACCAAGAGGACGAAGATCTCTGGGCCGTCCTATGAAACACTGGAGGGAAAATTTTCTATAGGATCGTAACAGGCCTTGGCCTAATACTTGGAAGAAAGAAGAATTTACCAGTAATTTATTAAGAATTTTACGATTTACGCGAAATAAGAAAAACATATTTTTCACTTTTGTCGGTTCATATCGAAGGAATCTTATGCGAATAAAAAAAAAATTGTTATAGAGGAGGAATATAACATAATTTACTCGGAGATCAGCGCCCCTAGCGTTAAATAAACTTAAATCTTTAGAATTTGCTGGATTATTTTCATCTATTAACACAATCAATTTGAGGAAGGTACCCACGGTGTCGGACGAAACATATATCATTATCAGTTGTCAAATTTCTTCGAATTAATTAATTTACACCTTTTCCATTGAAAGTGAAATTATTTTTGTTATATATCCGACATTTTGTACGGTTGACAGTTGGATTAGTTTCGTGTTTAGAAAACTAGAATGAAGACCACAGGCCCTGTTTAACAAACAACATAACATACAAGGAGCCGTCTTGAAAATGACAAATAATTGACAATAGACATGGAAATTGTTTAGTTTAATATTCGTATATAATTCAGCGAACAAATTGTTCAAAATAATTTGTCTGCCCAAATAAATATCACATTTCTTCTTTTATCTCTTACCCTTAATTTGGCACTGGATCCTATAAGATACAGTGGTTTGATTTGTTTAGTGCTCTTAATAAATAGTGGAAAAATGAATCTGTAAAAATTGTATAAAATTATACAACAATATAAACAAAATAAATTATGTTTAGGCATGATTTGGTTTCACTGGAGTCCGACGCATTTAAATAAACTGGCATGAGAAATATAATTTTACCTATTAAGGTTTAACCTCTCCCTTTTAGGTATCCTATGCCACCCGGACATGAACTGTCGGTATAACATTTTTTAAACTTTGGAACATATACATACTCAATCCGGGGCCACCTCCGAGACAGCACTAGACTCGCCTTTCAATGACACATTTATACTGAACAAGGCGAATGTGACAATGAATTATGATGGCCAGATAGTGTTTTGGTGCTTAAGCTTGCCGAGATTTCTCTTACAGATGGGAGAAAAAATCTCGGAAGCTAAATGCGCCAGACCATGGGGTTCTTACGAAGAGTTAGTGATGATGGGGCGAAATGTTTATTGAAACAGGTTCTATATCAGTCAAGTGGAGCTTCAGCGAATTTCCAACTAATTACAATATTTTAATTGTCACGAAGTTGACTCAATATAAAAACTTTCTGGACTCTGTTTTGTGTCTTTTTTCGGTTCATATTTGACCTCGATGGTCTAGGGGTTATGTTACTTGCCTCTTTCTACAAGGAACCAGTTCTCCGAGAGGTATTTTCAGCCGTGATTTCCGTAAAAGAACCTCAAACCTAAACTAGTGCCTCTGAGCAAAATATAATCTGCCTTCCTCCATCCATGTAATACCTTAATCTCCTACTAGATGTCTCTTTGAGTTTATGTGCTGTCATATGTAGGAAAATTATCGCAACTAAATTAGATTGGTTAAGAATGTCGCATTAGGGAACACTCGGGTCGTACGTGAGTAAACTGCTGCTACTATATTTACATGGAAGTAACTCAGTGGAATGTGGTACACACTAGGCAACAGAGCGTATCGTGCTAACAAATCACTTGTCGGATCCAAATTAACAAGCAAGAGTACTGAAGTTAGGCGGCTCCGTGGAGCAAGCGGTTAGACGCTCGTTTCAAACCGCCGAGGTCTCGAGGTCGAGTCTCGGTCACACCAAGTTGATTTCGTGGTGGACAAAACGGAGCTTGGGCAGGTTTTTCTCTGACACAATATTTCATTCTATCATTTTTCTGTACTCATCTCTTCCATATCGTTTCATTTCGTTCACGTACCCCTGTCAGGCGGCCACCTTGTAATTCACGGACCTATATAAAGGGGCTTCATCTAATCTCATCCCTAGAACCGACCCTGAGTTGAGGATATTTTAATACTAAAGTTAGAATATACCGGACGACCCGTGTTGGCTTACGCCTGTGAAACCTGACCTTGAAAAGGCCGAAATACAAAACGTATTAGTTTTGAAAGGAGAATGTTTGGGGAAATTTTGGATACGGGCCTTGGATAACTATAAGAAATGATACATTGAATAAAAAAATTAAAAATTATATTCTTAATTTCATTATATGGAAGTGAAACATGGACTCTTACTTTAAGGGAGGAAAGGAGATTACAAGTATTTGAGAATAAAATTCTTAGGAAAATTTTTGGACCAAAGAGAGATGAACAGACAGGTGAATGGAGAAGACTACATAACAATTAATTACATGGTATTTATAGGAAGGTATAATGAGAACAGTTAAATATCGTAGACTGCGATGGGCAGGACATGTGGCACGAATGGGAAATGAAAGACGTGCAAGGAAGCTTCTTGTAGGAAAACCAGAGGGAAAACGCCCAGTTGGTAGACCAAGAATGAGATGGGAGAATAACATTAACTATGATTTGAGGGAAGTAGATTATACAGGGGATGATTGGAAAACATTAGCTCAGGATAGAGATGTATGGAGAGCTTATGTCCGCGCGGCCATGAACCTACGGGTTCGATAGTGCCAGTGAGTTAGTATTCTTAATTTCATAAGAGTACAAATATTAATTTGGTTTGCTCATGTATGCAGAATGTGTGATGAAATACTTCTATTGTTAAAAAACATTTCCAGTGAACCCTTTAACAACTAGGCTCCAAGTCAGACATAAAATTAGATGTGATAACGATGTGTCTCAATAATCTTTATATATCAAAATCCAGCCGCATATGTTTGTGACTTCTAAACCCCTCAACCGATCTTCATGGTAATTTGTACAAACATGTTTTCAAGTACGTCGAGAGTTCTGCCACTGTCTATTATGTTCTAAAACCAGTAGCTATAGGAGTTCACCTGAAACGAACATTAAAAAGTCGCTCTAGCGGTCGCAAATTTACATTTTTCACAACGAAACTTAGTATATACTATTGAAATAAATCGCGGTATCTATTATCCAAAACTCAGGGAAATCCGACCATTTTAAGTGGGGGTTTACCTGAAATCCGAAAATAAGAATTGAATCTAGCAATCCGCTATGTTTGATTCATCGAAACGTATAACATTGTGTATACATATTTTTAAGTACGGCAAGTGTTTAGCTGATATTATGCTCCAAAAACAATAGGTGTAGGAGTTTACCTGAAACGAACATTTAAAAATCATATTTCATTTATTAAGGCGTAGCAGTTCACTCCGGCCATTAACTAGTTGAATATAAAAAATTGCATTAGTTCTGTGAGTGATAGGAAGCGCTGTAAATAAATGTTTAAGAAGACCTGAGTGAAGCTGCAGTGTCTGATAACAAGTGTATTTATTACTGCATTCTAACATCAACTATGTGTGCTCTCTGTATAATGAATGTATTCAAACTTACCTAACTTCCACATCTCGGAACATAAGAATAGTAATTAATCAACTCATTTGAAGTGTAGAACCTCAGGGTTCATGACCACGGCAACACAAACACTCCATATATCGCTATCCTGAGCTAATATCTTCCAATCGCTCACGGCACTACGCAAACACAATGATAAAATTATCCATCCGAAATTTTAAATCGTTCAATCGTTGCTACGTTACAAACTACCCAATCCAATGCTACATCCTCGGCCGGCGATCAAAACCCGGTAACTACATACAACAGTAAAATTAGATGTTTTTATTTATTTGATAAGCGAAGGCATCGTGCCACATGTCCTACTCATCGCAGTCTATAAGACTTAATTTTTCTTATTATGTCTGGTTTCCCATAATGTAGCTACGCCTGCCTAACTTACTGGCGTCTGCTTAGAAAATTAAAAAAAAAACATTAATAATTAGCCCATCTTCTTCTCAATTTTGATAACATTTTACAATCGAGTGGGCACGGAATCTACTAGCCTTTGTTCTCATCCCGTTCATGAGTGTGGCTTCCTTCGGGAGAGAAATAGAGTCGTGGTGGGTTCCGTGTTGTAGATTTATACAATCGAGTGGGCACGGAATCTACTAGCCTTTGTTCTCATCCCTTTTATAACTTAATCATGAGTGTGGCTTCCTTCGGGAGAGAAATAGAGTCGTGGTGGGTTCCGTGTTGTAGATTTATACAATCGAGTGGGCACGGAATCTACTAGCCTTTGTTCTCATCCCGTTTATAACTTAATCATGAGTGTGGCTTCCTTCGGGAGAGAAATAGAGTCGTGGTGGGTTCCGTGTTGTAGATTTATACAATCGAGTGGGCACGGAATCTACTAGCCTTTGTTCTCATCCCGTTTACAACTTAATCATGAGTGTGGCTTTCTTCGGGAGAGAAATAGAGTCGTGGTGGGTTCCGTGTTGTAGATTTATACAATCGAGTGGGCACGGAATCTACTAGCCTTTGTTCTCATCCCGTTTATAACTTAATCATGAGTGTGGCTTCCTTCGGGAGAGAAATAGAGTCGTGGTGGGTTCCGTGTTGTAGATTTATACAATCGAGTGGGCACGGAATCTACTAGCCTTTGTTCTCATCCCGTTCAACTTAATCATGAGTGTGGCTTCCTTCGGGAGAGAAATAGAGTCGTGGTGGGTTCCGTGTTGTAGATTTATACAATCGAGTGGGCACGGAATCTACTAGCCTTTGTTCTCATCCCTTTTATAACTTAATCATGAGTGTGGCTTCCTTCGGGAGAGAAATAGAGTCGTGGTGGGTTCCGTGTTGTAGATTTATACAATCGAGTGGGCACGGAATCTACTAGCCTTTGTTCTCATCCCGTTTATAACTTAATCATGAGTGTGGCTTCCTTCGGGAGAGAAATAGAGTCGTGGTGGGTTCCGTGTTGTAGATTTATACAATCGAGTGGGCACGGAATCTACTAGCCCTTGTTCTCATCCCTTTTATAACTTAATCATGAGTGTGGCTTCCTTCGGGAGAGAAATAGAGTCGTGGTGGGTTCCGTGTTGTAGATTTATACAATCGAGTGGGCACGGAATCTACTAGCCTTTGTTCTCATCCCGTTTATAACTTAATCATGAGTGTGGCTTCCTTCGGGAGAGAAATAGAGTCGTGGTGGGTTCCGTGTTGTAGATTTATACAATCGAGTGGGCACGGAATCTACTAGCCTTTGTTCTCATCCCGTTTATAACTTAATCATGAGAGTGGCTTCCTTCGGGAGAAAAATAGAGTCGTGGTGGGTTCCGTGTTGTAGATTTATACAATCGAGTGGGCACGGAATCTACTAGCCTTTGTTCTCATCCCTTTTATAACTTAATCATGAGTGTGGCTTCCTTCGGGAGAGAAATAGAGTCGTGGTGGGTTCCGTGTTGTAGATTTATACAATCGAGTGGGCACGGAATCTACTAGCCTTTGTTCTCATCCCGTTTATAACTTAATCATGAGTGTGGCTTCCTTCGGGAGAGAAATAGAGTCGTGGTGGGTTCCGTGTTGTAGATTTATACAATCGAGTGGGCACGGAATCTACTAGCCTTTGTTCTCATCCCGTTTATAACTTAATCATGAGTGTGGCTTCCTTCGGGAGAGAAATAGAGTCGTGGTGGGTTCCGTGTTGTAGATTTATACAATCGAGTGGGCACGGAATCTACTAGCCTTTGTTCTCATCACGTTTATAACTTAATCATGAGTGTGGCTTCCTTCGGGAGAGAAATAGAGTCGTGGTGGGTTCCGTGTTGTAGATTTATACAATCGAGTGGGCACGGAATCTACTAGCCTTTGTTCTCATCCCTTTTATAACTTAATCATAAGTGTGGCTTCCTTCGGGAGAGAAATAGAGTCGTGGTGGGTTCCGTGTTGTAGATTTATACAATCGAGTGGGCACGGAATCTACTAGCCTTTGTTCTCATCTTCCGTTCATGAGTGTGGCTTCCTTCGGGAGAGAAATAGAGTCGTGGTGGGTTCCGTGTTGTAGATTTATACAATCGAGTGGGCACGGAATCTACTAGCCTTTGTTCTCATCCCTTTTATAACTTAATCATGAGTGTGGCTTCCTTCGGGAGAGAAATAGAGTCGTGGTGGGTTCCGTGTTGTAGATTTATACAATCGAGTGGGCACGGAATCTACTAGCCTTTGTTCTCATCCCGTTCATGAGTGTGGCTTCTTTCGGGAGAGAAATAGAGTCGTGGTGGGTTCCGTGTTGTAGATTTATACAATCGAGTGGGCACGGAATCTACTAGCCTTTGTTCTCATCCCGTTCATGAGTGTGGCTTCCTTCGGGAGAGAAATAGAGTCGTGGTGGGTTCCGTGTTGTAGATTTATACAATCGAGTGGGCACGGAATCTACTAGCCTTTGTTCTCATCCCGTTTATAACTTAATCATGAGTGTGGCTTCCTTCGGGAGAGAAATAGAGTCGTGGTGGGTTCCGTGTTGTAGATTTATACAATCGAGTGGGCACGGAATCTACTAGCCTTTGTTCTCATCCCTTTTATAACTTAATCATGAGTGTGGCTTCCTTCGGGAGAGAAATAGAGTCGTGGTGGGTTCCGTGTTGTAGATTTATACAATCGAGTGGGCACGGAATCTACTAGCCTTTGTTCTCATCCCGTTTATAACTTAATCATGAGTGTGGCTTCCTTCGGGAGAGAAATAGAGTCGTGGTGGGTTCCGTGTTGTAGATTTATACAATCGAGTGGGCACGGAATCTACTAGCCTTTGTTCTCATCCGTTCATGAGTGTGGCTTCCTTCGGGAGAGAAATAGAGTCGTGGTGGGTTCCGTGTTGTAGATTTATACAATCGAGTGGGCACGGAATCTACTAGCCTTTGTTCTCATCCCTTTTATAACTTAATCATGAGTGTGGCTTCCTTCGGGAGAGAAATAGAGTCGTGGTGGGTTCCGTGTTGTAGATTTATACAATCGAGTGGGCACGGAATCTACTAGCCTTTGTTCTCATCCCTTTATAACTTAATCATGAGTGTGGCTTCCTTCGGGAGAGAAATAGAGTCGTGGTGGGTTCCGTGTTGTAGATTTATACAATCGAGTGGGCACGGAATCTACTAGCCTTTGTTCTCATCCCTTTTATAACTTAATCATGAGTGTGGCTTCCTTCGGGAGAGAAATAGAGTCGTGGTGGGTTCCGTGTTGTAGATTTATACAATCGAGTGGGCACGGAATCTACTAGCCTTTGTTCTCATCCCTTTTATAACTTAATCATGAGTGTGGCTTCCTTCGGGAGAGAAATAGAGTCGTGGTGGGTTCCGTGTTGTAGATTTATACAATCGAGTGGGCACGGAATCTACTAGCCTTTGTTCTCATCCCGTTCATGAGTGTGGCTTCCTTCGGGAGAGAAATAGAGTCGTGGTGGGTTCCGTGTTGTAGATTTATACAATCGAGTGGGCACGGAATCTACTAGCCTTTGTTCTCATCCCGTTTATAACTTAATCATGAGTGTGGCTTCCTTCGGGAGAGAAATAGAGTCGTGGTGGGTTCCGTGTTGTAGATTTATACAATCGAGTGGGCACGGAATCTACTAGCCTTTGTTCTCATCCCTTTTATAACTTAATCATGAGTGTGGCTTCCTTCGGGAGAGAAATAGAGTCGTGGTGGGTTCCGTGTTGTAGATTTATACAATCGAGTGGGCACGGAATCTACTAGCCTTTGTTCTCATCCCGTTCATGAGTGTGGCTTCCTTCGGGAGAGAAATAGAGTCGTGGTGGGTTCCGTGTTGTAGATTTATACAATCGAGTGGGCACGGAATCTACTAGCCTTTGTTCTCATCCCGTTTATAACTTAATCATGAGTGTGGCTTCCTTCGGGAGAGAAATAGAGTCGTGGTGGGTTCCGTGTTGTAGATTTATACAATCGAGTGGGCACGGAATCTACTAGCCTTTGTTCTCATCCCTTTTATAACTTAATCATGAGTGTGGCTTCCTTCGGGAGAGAAATAGAGTCGTGGTGGGTTCCGTGTTGTAGATTTATACAATCGAGTGGGCACGGAATCTACTAGCCTTTGTTCTCATCCCGTTCAATCATGAGTGTGGCTTCCTTCGGGAGAGAAATAGAGTCGTGGTGGGTTCCGTGTTGTAGATTTATACAATCGAGTGGGCACGGAATCTACTAGCCTTTGTTCTCATCCCTTTCATGACTTAATCATGAGTGTGGCTTCCTTCGGGAGAGAAATAGAGTCGTGGTGGGTTCCGTGTTGTAGATTTATACAATCGAGTGGGCACGGAATCTACTAGCCTTTGTTCTCATCCCGTTTATAACTTAATCATGAGTGTGGCTTCCTTCGGGAGAGAAATAGAGTCGTGGTGGGTTCCGTGTTGTAGATTTATACAATCGAGTGGGCACGGAATCTACTAGCCTTTGTTCTCATCCCTTTTATAACTTAATCATGAGTGTGGCTTCCTTCGGGAGAGAAATAGAGTCGTGGTGGGTTCCGTGTTGTAGATTTATACAATCGAGTGGGCACGGAATCTACTAGCCTTTGTTCATCATCCCTTAATCATGAGTGTGGCTTCCTTCGGGAGAGAAATAGAGTCGTGGTGGGTTCCGTGTTGTAGATTTATACAATCGAGTGGGCACGGAATCTACTAGCCTTTGTTCTCATCCCGTAACTTAATCATGAGTGTGGCTTCCTTCGGGAGAGAAATAGAGTCGTGGTGGGTTCCGTGTTGTAGATTTATACAATCGAGTGGGCACGGAATCTACTATCCTTTGTTCTCATCCCTTTATATTATGAGTGTGGCTTCCTTCGGGAGAGAAATAGAGTCGTGGTGGGTTCCGTGTTGTAGATTTATACAATCGAGTGGGCACGGAATCTACTAGCCTTTGTTCTCATCCCGTTTCTAACTTATTCATGAGTGTGGCTTCCTTCGGGAGAGAAATAGAGTCGTGGTGGGTTCCGTGTTGTAGATTTATACAATCGAGTGGGCACGGAATCTACTAGCCTTTGTTCTCATCCCGTTTTATAACTTAATCATGAGTGTGGCTTCCTTCGGGAGAGAAATAGAGTCGTGGTGGGTTCCGTGTTGTAGATTTATACAATCGAGTGGGCACGGAATCTACTAGCCTTTGTTCTCATCCTTTTATAACAATCATGTGTGTGCTTCCTTCGGGAGAGAAATAGAGTCGTGGTGGGTTCCGTGTTGTAGATTTATACAATCGAGTGGGCACGGAATCTACTAGCCTTTGTTCTCATCCCGTTTATAACTTAATCATGAGTGTGGCTTCCTTCGGGAGAGAAATAGAGTCGTGGTGGGTTCCGTGTTGTAGATTTATACAATCGAGTGGGCACGGAATCTACTAGCCTTTGTTCTCATCCCGTTCATGAGTGTGGCTTCCTTCGGGAGAGAAATAGAGTCGTGGTGGGTTCCGTGTTGTAGATTTATACAATCGAGTGGGCACGGAATCTACTAGCCTTTGTTCTCATCCCGTTCATGAGTGTGGCTTCCTTCGGGAGAGAAATAGAGTCGTGGTGGGTTCCGTGTTGTAGATTTATACAATCGAGTGGGCACGGAATCTACTAGCCTTTGTTCTCATCCCTTTTATAACTTAATCATGAGTGTGGCTTCCTTCGGGAGAGAAATAGAGTCGTGGTGGTTTCCGTGTTGTAGATTTATACAATCGAGTGGGCACGGAATCTACTAGCCTTTGTTTTCATCCCTTTTATCCCGTAATCATGAGTGTGGCTTCCTTCGGGAGAGAAATAGAGTCGTGGTGGGTTCCGTGTTGTAGATTTATACAATCGAGTGGGCACGGAATCTACTAGCCTTTGTTCTCATCCCGTTCATGAGTGTGGCTTCCTTCGGGAGAGAAATAGAGTCGTGGTGGGTTCCGTGTTGTAGATTTATACAATCGAGTGGGCACGGAATCTACTAGCCTTTGTTCTCATCCCGTTTATAACTTAATCATGAGTGTGGCTTCCTTCGGGAGAGAAATAGAGTCGTGGTGGGTTCCGTGTTGTAGATTTATACAATCGAGTGGGCACGGAATCTACTAGCCTTTGTTCTCATCCCGTTTATAACTTAATCATGAGTGTGGCTTCCTTCGGGAGAGAAATAGAGTCGTGGTGGGTTCCGTGTTGTAGATTTATACAATCGAGTGGGCACGGAATCTACTAGCCTTTGTTCTCATCCCGTTCATGAGTGTGGCTTCCTTCGGGAGAGAAATAGAGTCGTGGTGGGTTCCGTGTTGTAGATTTATACAATCGAGTGGGCACGGAATCTACTAGCCTTTGTTCTCATCCTTTTAAAACGTTCATGAGTGTGGCTTCCTTCGGGAGAGAAATAGAGTCGTGGTGGGTTCCGTGTTGTAGATTTATACAATCGAGTGGGCACGGAATCTACTAGCCTTTGTTCTCATCCCGTTCAATCATGAGTGTGGCTTCCTTCGGGAGAGAAATAGACTTGTGGTGGGTTCCGTGTTGTAGATTTATACAATCGAGTGGGCACGGAATCTACTAGCCTTTGTTCTCATCCCGTTCATGAGTGTGGCTTCCTTCGGGATAGAAATAGAGTCGTGGTGGGTTCCGTGTTGTAGATTTATACAATCGAGTGGGCACGGAATCTACTAGCCTTTGTTCTCATCCCGTTTATAACTTAATCATGAGTGTGGCTTCCTTCGGGAGAGAAATAGAGTCGTGGTAGGTTCCGTGATGTAGATTTATACAATCGAGTGGGCACGGAATCTACTAGCCTTTGTTCTCATCCCGTTTATAACTTAATCATGAGTGTGGCTTCCTTCGGGAGAGAAATAGAGTCGTGGTGGGTTCCGTGTTGTAGATTTATACAATCGAGTGGGCACGGAATCTACTAGCCTTTGTTCTCATCCCGTTTATAACTTAATCATGAGTGTGGCTTCCTTCGGGAGACAAATAGAGTCGTGGTGGGTTCCGTGTTGTAGATTTATACAATCGAGTGGGCACGGAATCTACTAGCCTTTGTTCTCATCCCTTTTATAACTTAATCATGAGTGTGGCTTCCTTCGGGAGAGAAATAGAGTCTTGGTGGGTTCCGTGTTTGTAGATTTATACAATCGAGTGGGCACGGAATCTACTAGCCTTTGTTCTCATCCCGTTTATAACTTAATCATGAGTGTGGCTTCCTTCGGGAGAGAAATAGTGTCGTGGTGGGTTCCGTGTTGTAGATTTATACAATCGAGTGGGCACGGAATCTACTAGCCTTTGTTCTCATCCCTATTATAACTTAATCATGAGTGTGGCTTCCTTCGGGAGAGAAATAGAGTCGTGGTGGGTTCCGTGTTGTAGATTTATACAATCGAGTGGGCACGGAATCTACTAGCCTTTGTTCTCATCCCTTTTATAACTTAATCATGAGTGTGGCTTCCTTCGGGAGAGAAATAGGAGTCGTGGTGGGTTCCGTGTTGTAGATTTATACAATCGAGTGGGCACGGAATCTACTAGCCTTTGTTCTCATCCCGTTTATAACTTAATCATGAGTGTGGCTTCCTTCGGGAGAGAAATAGAGTCGTGGTGGGTTCCGTGTTGTAGATTTATACAATCGAGTGGGCACGGAATCTACTAGCCTTTGTTCTCATCCCTTTTATAACTTAATCATGAGTGTGGCTTCCTTCGGGAGAGAAATAGAGTCGTGGTGGGTTCCGTGTTGTAGATTTATACAATCTAGTGGGCACGGAATCTACTAGCCTTTGTTCTCATCCTTATAACGTATCATGAGTGTGGCTTCCTTCGGGAGAGAAATAGAATCGAGGTGGGTTCCGTGTTGTAGATTTATACAATCGAGTGGGCACGGAATCTACTAACCTTTGTTCTCATCCCGTTCATGAGTGTGGCTTCCTTCGGGAGAGAAATAGAGTCGTGGTTGGTTCCGTGTTGTAGATTTATACAATCGAGTTGGCACGGAATCTACTAGCCTTTGTTCTCATCCCGTTCATGAGTGTGGCCTCCTTCGGGAGAGAAATAGAGTCATGGTGGGTTCCGTGTTGTAGATTTATACAATCGAGTGGGCACGGAATCTACTAGCCTTTGTTCTCATCCCTGTTATAACTTAATCATGAGTGTGGCTCCCTTCGGGAGAGATATAGAGTCGTGGTGGGTTCCGTGTTGTAGATTTATACAATCGAGTGGGCACCGAATCTACTAGCCTTTGTTCTCATCCCGTTCATGAGTGTGGCTTCCTTCGGGAGAGAAATAGACGTCGTGGTGGGTTCCGTGTTGTAGATTTATAACAATCGAGTGGGCACGGAATCTACTAGCCTTTGTTCTCATCCCTTTTATAACTTAATCATGAGTGTGGCTTCCTTCGGGAGAGAAATAGAGTCGTGGTGGGTTCCGTGTTGTAGATTTATACAATCGAGTGGGCACGGAATCTACTAGCCTTTGTTCTCATCCCGTTTATAACTTAATCATGAGTGTGGCCTCCTTCGGGAGAGAAATAGAATCGTGGTGGGTTCCGTGTTGTAGATTTATACAATCGAGTGGGCACGGAATCTACTAGCCTTTGTTCTCATACCGTTTATAACTTAATGATGATTGTGGCTTCCTTCGGGAGAGAAATAGAGTCGTGGTGGGTTCCGTGTTGTAGATTTTATACAATCGAGTGGGCACGGAATCTACTAGCCTTTGTTCTCATCCCGTTTATAACTTAATCATGAGTGTGGCTTTCCTTCGGGAGAGAAATAGAGTCGTGGTGGGTTCCGTGTTGTAGATTTATACAATCGAGTGGGCACGGAATCTACTAGCCTTTGTTCTCATCCCGTTTATAACTTAATCATGATTGTGGCTTCCTTCGGGAGAGAAATAGAGTCGTGGTGGGTTCCATGTTGTAGATTTATACAATCGAGTGGGCACGGAATCTACTAGCCTTTGTTATCATCCCTTTTATAACTTAATCATGAGTGTGGCTTCTTTCGGGAGAGAAATAGAGTCGTGGTGGGTTCCGTGTTGTAGATTTATACAATCGAGTGGGCACGGAATCTACTAGCCTTTGTTCTCATCCCGTTCATGAGTGTGGCTTCCTTCGGGAGAGAAATAGAGTCGTGGTAGGTTCCGTGATGTAGATTTATACAATCGAGTGGGCACGGAATCTACTAGCCTTTGTTCTCATCCCGTTTATAACTTAATCATGAGTGTGGCTTCCTTCGGGAGAGAAATAGAGTCGTGGTGGGTTCCGTGTTGTAGATTTATACAATCGAGTGGGCACGGAATCTACTAGCCTTTGTTCTCATCCCGTTTATAACTTAATCATGAGTGTGGCTTCCTTCGGGAGACAAATAGAGTCGTGGTGGGTTCCGTGTTGTAGATTTATACAATCGAGTGGGCACGGAATCTACTAGCCTTTGTTCTCATCCCTTTTATAACTCATGAGTGTGGCTTCCTTCGGGAGAGAAATAGAGTCGTGGTGGGTTCCGTGTTGTAGATTTATACAATCGAGTGGGCACGGAATCTACTAGCCTTTGTTCTCATCCCGTTCATGAGTGTGGCTTCCTTCGGAGAGAAATAGTGTCGTGGTGGGTTCCGTGTTGTAGATTTATACAATCGAGTGGGCACGGAATCTACTAGCCTTTGTTCTCATCCCTATTATAACTTAATCATGAGTGTGGCTTCCTTCGGGAGAGAAATAGAGTCGTGGTGGGTTCCGTGTTGTAGATTTATACAATCGAGTGGGCACGGAATCTACTAGCCTTTGTTCTCATCCCGTTCATGAGTGTGGCTTCCTTCGGGAGAGAAATAGAGTCGTGGTGGGTTCCGTGTTGTAGATTTATACAATCGAGTGGGCACGGAATCTACTAGCCTTTGTTCTCATCCCGTTCATGAGTGTGGCTTCCTTCGGGAGAGAAATAGAGTCGTGGTGGGTTCCGTGTTGTAGATTTATACAATCGAGTGGGCACGGAATCTACTAGCCTTTGTTCTCATCCCTTTTATAACTTAGTCATGAGTGTGGCTTCCTTCGGGAGAGAAATAGAGTCGTGGTGGGTTTCCGTGTTGTAGATTTATACAATCTAGTGGGCACGGAATCTACTAGCCTTTGTTCTCATCCCGTTCATGAGTGTGGCTTCCTTCGGGAGAGAAATAGAGTCGTGGTGGGTTCCGTGTTGTAGATTTATACAATCGAGTGGGCACGGAATCTACTAGCCTTTGTTCTCATCCCGTTCATGAGTGTGGCTTCCTTCGGGAGAGAAATAGAGTCGTGGTGGGTTCCGTGTTGTAGATTTATACAATCGAGTTGGCACGGAATCTACTAGCCTTTGTTCTCATCCCGTTCATGAGTGTGGTTTCCTTCGGGAGAGAAATAGAGTCGTGGTGGGTTCCGTGTTGTAGATTTATACAATCGAGTGGGCACGGAATCTACTAGCCTTTGTTCTCATCCCGTTCATGAGTGTGGCTTCCTTCGGGAGAGAAATAGAGTCGTGGTGGGTTCCGTGTTGTAGATTTATACAATCGAGTGGGCACGGAATCTACTAGCCTTTGTTCTCATCCCGTTCATGAGTGTGGCTTCCTTCGGGAGAGAAATAGAGTCGTGGTGGGTTCCGTGTTGTAGATTTATACAATCGAGTGGGGCACGGAATCTACTAGCCTTTGTTCTCATCCCTTTTATAACTTAATCATGAGTGTGGCTTCCTTCGGGAGAGAAATAGAGTCGTGGTGGGTTCCGTGTTGTAGATTTATACAATCGAGTGGGCACGGAATCTACTAGCCTTTGTTCTCATCCCGTTCATGAGTGTGGCCTCCTTCGGGAGAGAAATAGAGTCGTGGTGGGTTCCGTGTTGTAGATTTATACAATCGAGTGGGCACGGAATCTACTAGCCTTTGTTCTCATACCGTTCATGAGTGTGGCTTCCTTCGGGAGAGAAATAGAGTCGTGGTGGGTTCCGTGTTGTAGATTTATACAATCGAGTGGGCACGGAATCTACTAGCCTTTGTTCTCATCCCGTTTATAACTTAATCATGAGTGTGGTTTCCTTCGGGAGAGAAATAGAGTCGTGGTGGGTTCCGTGTTGTAGATTTATACAATCGAGTGGGCACGGAATCTACTAGCCTTTGTTCTCATCCCGTTTATAACTTAATCATGATTGTGGCTTCCTTCGGGAGAGAAATAGAGTCGTGGTGGGTTCCATGTTGTAGATTTATACAATCGAGTGGGCACGGAATCTACTAGCCTTTGTTCTCATCCCTTTTATAACTTAATCATGAGTGTGGCTTCTTTCGGGAGAGAAATAGAGTCGTGGTGGGTTCCGTGTTGTAGATTTATACAATCGAGTGGGCACGGAATCTACTAGCCTTTGTTCTCATCCCGTTTATAACTTTATACAAAGCTATTTCGTAATATAATTAAAATCGTCATAGAAATAATTCGTTATATTAATATTGGTCACAGATATCAGCTGGGTTGTGAGCCCTGTATGACTGTCGCCTTTGCCCCCAAAACATAGTCTGGTACTCATTTCCATTCGAGGCTGTGTCGACTCCAGAGCCATTATTGTGCCAGCTTAAAAATTCTAACGCTATCAGAAACCGAACACTGGACCATCCAGCTTTCAGTATTTGCCTTAACCGGCCGCAGTGCGGCGTTCCCCTACACATTTCTACTATTTCATTCATAGATGTAGTAAATAATGCAAGTTACGCAATATCTGCGTCTTTCTCTATGTTTATTGTAATGGAATTTGTCTTGGCAGCTTTTGTATAACTTGGAAATCTGTTTTACTGTACAATCGGGTACCTGGGTTCTTCTCTTTTTACACGCTTTATATTATCTATCTATGTAACGGAATCTTTCAACACTATTTTCACCCACTTAAAATCATTGGATCGACTTGAAACTTTGTATACGTGTAAAGAACCAATGACAATTCAATAATTTTCTCCCAATTCACAATTGGGGGGGGGGGAATTCATACTGCTGTTTTCAATTATATTCTACTTACGAAAGTATTATTTTTTAAATTAAGAGACAAAATATGTAGTTTTAAATAAAATATGTACATAATTGATATATTCAGTAAGTAATCATCAAATATGTAAAAATACACAACGATTAATTATCATATATGATATGTTTCTATTTTGTGGACATTTTTCCGCCTTTGTCACACAGCGGGCCAGGGTTCGATTGCCGGTCGGGACAGGCTCCTGGGTAAGTTTTCTTTTTTACCTGTAGGATAAATATCAGAAGTTTATGGTCCAACGGTCCCTGAAAACCATCCGGCCATCATTATCATCATCATCCTTCACCGGTATGGAAAGCAAAGGGAAGTTACCACACCTAGTAAAGCTGCAAAGCATAGCATGAAAATGCTATGATTGCAGTGAAAGACCTGCCCTCGGGTAGAGTTACTATAGAATAAAATATTATTTTTAGCTACGTGTAAGAAAAAAGAAAGATTATAAATCCTAACTTTAACAAGAGTTGTCACATTTATGTGAGAACATTAAACAGATCTGGAAATAATGATGCAGCTGTTTTGTTTCATCGGCCGCGATGGTTAGGCTCCATGTGTCTGGGTTCAAACCCGACCCGGGTCGATACTCTAAGCAAAATTATCGACCTCGACGTCCTTAGTTGCATGCTATAGCATATGTCGATGGGTTGACCGCATGCCATTCATGACATCTATGGGCAAATAACGTACATAAATTAGCTTGGTCTTGCGGCTCCTGACAAGGGAGAGGTTATGGATCAACATCGGGCTAAGCCATTAAGTATATATTGCTTAGGGTTTTAATAAAATCTTATAATTTATTAGCTTTTTTGTGACTTTCTGTATTGGTACTACTGTATTTTGTTTAGTAAATAGATAGTGTCCACCAAACAATCCATCCATAGTAATTGTGCCCGAGGGCAGATCTTTCACTGCAATCATTACATTTTCATGTTATCCTTGCAGCTTTACTAGGGAATTGTAGGTGTGGTAGCTTCCCACAACCTCTATATAATCTACTTACCTCAAATCATGGCTAATGTTATTCTCCCACCTCATTCTTGGTCTACCAACTGGACGTTTTCCTTCTGGTTTTCCTAAAGAAATTTCTGTGCCCTCTTCCATTCCCTATTGTGCTATATGACCTGACGATAAAAGGAGTTGGGAAGTCAAGAGTCTGTAATGCATAACAGCACGCATTTCCAGAATTGAGCCTATGTTTAATTTCTTTGTGCATCTCATTCCTATTTGTGATTATTGTTCCTAGGTATTTGAATTCAGCCACTTCCTCAAAATTTCCCTCATTTGTCATTAGCTATCCATTTGCATTATATAACACATTTCTACGTGTGACCTTCAATTTAGTTTTATTGATATTTACTTCCAGACCCAATTTCTTAGTGTTACTCAATAGTGTAAGCATGTTGTCCATTAGTATCTCCTTCCTATCTCCCAATAGTACTACATCATCAGCATAAACTAACAGCTTATTAATACCATTGAGTTGTAGGCCTTCCTCATTCTCCAAAGTTTTGATAGCATGCTCTAAAATATGTATATATATATATATATATATATATATATATATATGTATTTTAGAGCATGCCATCATATATATATATATATATATATATATATAGGGTGGCTGTAAAGGGAGGTATGTCCATCTCGGGTGGGTGGGTAAAGACATATATATCTCCAAAATTGTGAAAAATGAGTTACTCAGCTACAAAAATTGCATCCTTTTTTTTTGCTATAAAAAAGGAAATATTGTATTACAGAGAAATATCTTATAGTGACAATAGTGATTGGTATATTTCATGGTAACTCATAATTTTGGATTCCTGGTGTATGGAAAGTTAAAATTGGGATGAAGTTCTCTCTCTTTACACACCCTCCAAAGATAGGATTATCATTAAAAAGTTGTAATTATTACATCAAGTAATGTTGGTATTTACTGTAAATAACATTATGAGTCGTACAACATCTCACCGCTGTGTTTCTTCACCCATATTTTCAACTGCTGAATTTTAGCCTTTATCATCGTTCTAAATGCCACCTAGTGTTGATTTGATGAACACATTGAGTCTGGAAAACACCCCTGCACAGGTATGCTGAGGGATTTAATTTTCCCCGGCTTCAATATCATTTAAATGCCGTGGTACTAGTACCACTGCAGAACTCAGTGTTAAATCTTGCTCGCTGGGAATTTCAAAATTCATGGATCTAAATTTGTTCTTCTGAAAGTACATCTTTTCCCAAACTGTTAATTCTAAGAGCTTTGCAAATGTTTCAAAAGTTTTATTTTTTAAAAACAAACATAAATAGCAAACCTCACACTTTGCCACATAAAATATGCTTCTCCATGTGACGTGTTTAACTGGGAGTTTGTAACAAATGAGCGAGCAGTTGATGTGGATCTTTTATTCTCAACAAGTGGAACAAGCTCATGGAATTCTAAGTGTCGCGGTTTCAAACATAACCAGACTCCTTACTCCATGAATAAACATGACAATAATTCAGGAATTGGGAGGAATCAGACTGCTACCCACACCCAGCAAATAGCCCTGATCTTACACCTTCAGATTACTATCTGTTTCAATCCATGACACATTCCTTCAGGAAAAATTTCTAAAACATTGAAGCTGTGGCAGTAAGTCTCAATAAATTCTTTGCATAAAACTCAGAGAATCTGATGAACTTTACTTTGAAAAGTAGTTAAATTTCTTGTCAGAAATCATTACAAATAATATTTAAAAAATATTAGTTGTGAGACAGTATCTCTAATTAAATAACTGAACTTGGTGCAATAAATGAAAATAATTCTTGGTATACTTTTTTATTATGATTGTTAAATAACAAGAAACAAGTTGATTTGACAGTTGTGGATTTAGAGAAAGCATATGACACCATACCTTTACAAAAGTTGTGGGAAACACTAGAAGATATGGACATAAATGATGTAATGCAATAAAAAATGCTGTATCTGAAATTAAAATTGGAAAATGTGTATCAGAAGAAGCCTTCATCAAGGTTGTAGCATATCACCAACATTATTTAAGATATTTATACATAAAGCGCTGTCAAACTGGAGCAAAAATGTTCAGGAATGGGAGATACAATATATACACTGTTATTTGCGGATGACCAGATAATAATTGCTCAAGAATATGAAGACATGGAGTTTATGTTCAGAAAATTATTGGACGAATACGATAACTGGGGTTTAAAAATAAATTTAGAAAAAAAAAACATTTTATATGGGATGTGGAACCGAAACCGAAGATTTGATATTAGAAGATGAAAAGGGATATATTAGAGGATGTGAAGAATTTGAGTATCTGGGAATAAAAGTAGATAAAGAGGATAAACAAGAAAGTGATATTAAGAACAGAATAAATACAGGTAGAGCAATAACAGCAATGATGAATGGAGTCTTATGGAACAGACATATAACCAGGAAAAATAAGTTACAAATATATAATTCAATAGTGAGAAGTACTGTCACATATGGAGCTGAAGTTTGGAAATTCAACAAAAACTTATGTCGATGGAAATGGATTTATTGAGGAGAGCAGCAAGATGTTCAAAATTAGACAAAATAAGAAATGCTGTCCTAAGAGAAAAAATGAATATTGGTTATTCAATAGTAGATTATATAAGATACAAGCAATTAAATTGGTATGGGCACGTACGACGAATGCAAGAAGAAAGATTACCCAGGAAAACATTGGAATGGTGTCCACATGGAAGAAGAAGGAGAGGAAAACCTCAAAACTCGTGGATGCAAGAAATAAGAACTGGAATGAGAACAAGGGGACTGGAGGAAATGTAGTGGATGGATAGAGACGAGTGGAGAAGAAAAATAAAACTTTAGGCACAGAAAGATGTGTAAACATTGAAAATCTGTATGTAAATAAATAAATTATTAATGATTCAGTTTATACATTTTATTATAATTATTAGTAATAATAATAGCTGGAAATCAAAACCTTGTAAATTCACAATTTAAAAAATTTCTGTAGAAAGAAGAAACATTAAAACTGGTTGATTTTTAAGTCTATCTATCTTCGGATTTTTACAGCTGCTGCCGTTTTCCTGTGCCAAACATTCAAAACCTACGATCTTGGGCATATTCAATGCTTAGCCCTCTTGCTTGCATTAATGTCTTCATGTTTTCCTTCCATGTTAACTTTGGTCTCCCTCTTTTCTTCTTTCTGTACGGTTGCCATTGATACAGTTGCTTCAGCTATCGCTCATCTTCCATTCTTAAAATATGTCCTAACCACTTTAATTCCTTCTCCTCAATTCTTTCAATTATGCTTTCTTCTGCTTCCATTATGTTTCTAATTTCTTTATTTGTGACATGTTCTAATTTTGACTTTCTGGCACTTCTGTGTAAATAATCCATTTCTAGAGCTATTAGTCTATTCTTGTAGTACTTATTGATTGTCCATACCTCACTTCCATGCATTGCAACAGATTCCACCAATGTTTTACCTTTTTAAGTCAAAATCTATTATATTTTTAAACTAGTTTCTGAAACGCTGGAGATTTGAGCTGTTGGGTCTGAGATTAGAGGAGACAATACCAGGCTATCCTCTCCGCTAGACATGGGGAGTTTTTGGGCTGGAGGTGAATAGCTGAGGAAATGTGTAGTGTTTGTAACAGATGGCAGCAAAATCATGTTGGAGTTACAAGACAGCATGAAGATGTTGCTTTGCTTAACAAACAGTAAAAATATTTTGATGCTATATTTAGTTTAACATATTCCAATCCTGAACAGATTTATTTTTTGAAAAGAAAAATTAACACTTGAATTGGAAATCGAATCCTGGGCCTTTGACTTTATACATCAGTGTGCAATCCATTACACCATTCAAGACTCAATATAACCACTAAAGTTTCTCTTCACTTACACAATTTTTTTACATCCGAAGGCTTGCTATTAAAAACACCATTAGACAACCTCTATTCAATGTATTTTTAACGAGAGTTTTACAAATTACTTTTAAGCAGCAAATGAATGGTGTAATGGATTGCACGTTATTATACAGAGTCAGAGGTCCAGGGTTCTGTTCCCGGTTCAAGCATTAATTTTTCTTAAAAAAGTGAAAACCCAGATTTTACTCTTGAATGCAGTTAACAGGATTTGATCGGCAGCTGATATATCGGAATATCTAAATATGACACCCGTCTTAAACTACATTAATGAATAACAGATAACATGGCAGGAACGTCTTGATCAAAAAATGCACCACACGGCTGTTTATTCAGACTGTAACTAGTTCTTTTATGCGGACACATGCATATTACTACAATAAAAATAATGAGAGACAAGAAGATTTGAGGAAGTGGCATTGGAGTAATAGATAAGAAAAGGGAAAAAAGCTGAATTCAGTATTTAGCACAAAACATTGGATACTTTTGAAGAGCTATATATTAAGAAAACATGAGACTTTTAACAGTTAGACATGGGAAATAACAGTATGAGGTTCTTAATTCATGAATGAATGAGTCATTTTTTTATATCTTACCTCATAGTTTATGTTTCTTAAAGACAGGAACTGCAGTTTTGAAGAGGGACATCCTTCCCATTTTCAACCGACATTATGACTACCGGATTTTTGTTGGAATCTCCATCTGTAACATTGCCATCTGATGTTGATTTGATGAATTTCGAGATCAGGTCCCATTCATCGGGAATTCCTCTTGAAAACTGCAGTTCTCGTGTTTAAGGAAACATAGACTATGATATAAGATATAAAAATGACTCATTCATTCATGAATTTTAACAGTATTCATCATCAATGGCATGACAGCCCTTCAGTCTAGCCTCACGATGGCCGCCCAATCATTCCGATCCAAAACTTCAGTCTTCATGTTTTTATGCCTGTCTTTGTAAGATCAGCCTTGACATCATCAAATCATCTTAGTCTGGGTCTGCCAACCTTCCTTCTACCACCAGGTTTATCATGTAAGAGTTCTCAGCAAATTCTGATCTTATCAATTCGTAGAACATGACCCAGCCATTCCAACCTTCTAACTTTGATATCAGTAACAATGTACAACAGTTGTAATTATGCATTTGTTCTCATTTTCCACGTCCCCTGGTCTCAAATGAAACCATGTACTTTCCTTTTCCAGGTTATTCCCATTGCAATAACTCATCCAGGTTCAAAACAACAGGTTTAATTATATTTGAAGAGAACTTGCTCAGGTAGCTCACTTGGTTAGAGCATTCGCCTAGAGTGCGAAAGGTCCTGGGTTCAAGTCCCAGTCTGAGCGTATAATTTTTCTCTTCAAATATGGTTTATCCATAATTCTATGAAATGAATAATAAAAACATTGAGGTTTAATTATTGTTTTATAAACTCTTATTTTTATTTTCCAATATATTTTACAGTACTCAAAATAATAATGAAATCTATAATATGGTTGTTATAGTAGTCAGTAGATGTATTTTGTTGCAAGTAATTTGATGTTATTGTTGTTCTTCTTTCCTTTTTAAACAACAACTTCTTCTTCACGGTTTAGGCTTATTTATTTGCCTGTTCCGGCTCCAACTTGCTGCTCTTTCCATCTTTTGTTTGGTCTTCCCAAACTTCTTCTTCCTCGTGGTGAATAGCTGTATGGTGCTTTTGGTATTCTATTCTCAGTCATCCTTGCCAAGTGTTCTTTCCAGTATGTTCTGTATTTTTCTATTGTTGTGTTTAATTCCTCAACTTTTAGTTGTTGTCTTATTTCTGTGTTATGTTTTTTGTCTGTTCTTTGATATCCTACTATTGGTCTGAGGAATTTCATTTCAGCAGCTTGTATTCTGGCTGATTGTTGTGTTGTCACTGTCCATGTTTCGGACAGCACATGTATTTAATCAAAATTACAGTGGGAAGTAACACGATGAGGTAATTTATAAATAGAGTTGGTTAAATGTTTTTTCATCCCTCTCATGTACTGCTTTCAGAGACCTTCACCTCCATTATCACTCAACACCAAGTTCGAGTTTTGAGTGATGATGGAGGCAAATGCCTTTGAAACCAGTATCGTGAAAACTTTGAAGTTCATAATTTGAGTTGGTTAAAAGGTTTTCCATCTCACCTCATAAACACGTGTGTTACTGTATCTTGTAATGAAAATAGCAATTTTATGCAAGTTTCTTAATTTTATTCAGAATATAGACTTGATAAATGTAATTTGTGATTTTGAACTTGCAACTTTGTGAATTTGTTGTTAATTTAAAAATCACTTGTGACATTACTAGAGATAACACGTGGACACCTGCCTTTACTTGTTACAGTTATTACTTTACATGTCACACATCATCCCAGGTGGCAGATATTTGTTCAAAAGTTAAATATGGGAAATAACATTATGAGGTTCTTAATTCATTAATGAATGAGTAATTTTTTACATTATGGTTTGTTATCTTAAACATGGGAACTGCAGTTTTCAAGAGGAAATGTCATGTCGGTTGAAAATGGGAGGGATGTTGTTGTTTTCTAATGGCGAGATTTGACGCTTAAAGTCATTTTCTCTGTGGCTTCCCAGTACAAGTGAGCAAGGTCCTTAGAGTGTTGTGCAGTTGGATTTAAAGCTGGACAGGCTAGAAGGTAGTGTTTGTCCATGATCAGGTCCGGGTCTTTGCATATGACACATCTGTCTGATTGGAAAATGTGTATTCTGTGGAGATGGTGAGCCAGGCAGTTGTGTCCTGCATCAGTTTGATTTTCGCTACTGCTTACTTGCGGTCTCTATATTTTACTTCTGTTTATAGCTCATCAATTTTTTCCCTCTAATGGGACGGATTTTTCCTGTTGAAAACTGCAGTTCCTATGTTTGAAGTAAACATAAACTATGAGGTAAGATTTAAAAAATTACTCATTCATTCATGAAGATATTTGCGCATTCATTTCAGTCATGGCGTGGATTCTAACTATACCACCTACATTCCTGGTGGGTAAGAGGTAAAGGGCTAACCAACCTACTTTCTTCTTGTGCCATTAGTTGAGAAAACTGGATCAATGTGTACATGTGTCAAGAAGGTGTCTTTACATTTTACTCACATTTGTACTGAACTCTGCTTTGTTGTGCAGTGTTAATTGTGTTGTATTTATCAAGTGACTGACTGACTGTTTTGTGGCAATGACTAGCATTGCCCAGTGTGCCGCTTTTTGGGAACCAGTTGAGGTCCCTTGGCGGCCAAACACCATTGTGTTTATTCAGTATGGGGTTTTGTTCCTTAGCCTTGCTGTCTCGCTGCTTATGTGTTCATTACCGTAGCAGGTATGGATGATATGAAACATGAGTTCACTAGATTTGTCAGGAACACAAACCTTTCCATAGGTGTCGACAGACCATTCAGCAGAGGCTGAATGTTATGGAAAAGTTGTTGTCCCTGATCCGTCATTGGTATAGCAGCCACAGACCCTGGCTGACATGGGACAGTGCCTGTAGTAGGTTTAACTGTGATGCCAGAATTTACCATAGAACTATATGAGACTGTAGGATTGACAGATTTTGATGTGAAAGTTCGAGGTTGGGACGCCGGGGTTGTTGGACTTTGGTTTGGTTTTCTTTTTTCATAAATTTCTTTTGCTTTCTTATAGGCTTCACAACCCCGGTAGGAAGCGGGATGTCCCTCTTCCCCACAGTTCGCGCACTTCAGCAGGCTCTTGTCCGTGAGTGCCTCGGTTCTCACCGGACACTCACGATGACTATGAGTACCAGCGCAAATTACGCAAGATGGGGTTAAGGAACACCCCATGAAAGTATGGTTAAACTTCTGGCATCTGAAGCACTGCTTCATGCCAGCTCTAGGTCTGTATGGTTCCACAGCCACCACTGTCAAACAGAGGCGGTTTAAGTTATATATTTCCCTACCAGCATCATTGTTCTGAAGTTCCAGGATGTATAATGGTAAGGGAGTATAAACTTCTCCTTCTTTTTTGGTGATTTGCTTTACCGATATTATTGGATATTCTAGTTCTTTAAGTTCTTCCTTGACTTCATCAGCAGTGATGCTGGAAGGAAGCCTCTTTAGAACAGCCCTCAGAGGCAGATCTTTTTTGAGTTGAAATGTATAAAATTCTTTCTTTGCATTTTTGAAGTACTCTTTGAGTAGATGAAAGTCTGCCTCCGAGGTAGCGTAGTATCTCAAACCGTCCTGGGTTTTAACTACTTTCACGTCTTTTTCGATTTTTTCTTTTAATTCCCGATTCATCCTGAAAAGGTCACCATGTCCAATCACCGTTATGGGTGGTGGGCGTGGTTCCCTTTTCGGCTGCGGCATTACTTGAGGTTCCCTGGACGGTTGGCTACTACGCCTGGTAGCTGCTGTAGTCTGCTTGTCCCGTGACGATCCAAGTTGAGGAGCCTGAGGGTCGACAGTGTCCATTGGTTCCGGTAATTCGGATAAAATTGAAAATTTATTTTGCACTGGCACAGTCGACACCTCATTTTGTCGTGATGTGACCTTAGTTGTCTTATTTGTGGTTGGTTTCACTTTATTTGAAACTGTATTCATGTTAACTTTTGAATTATTTTGGGATGGTTTCTCTTTATTTGAAACTGTATTCATGTTAACTTTTGAATTATTTTGGGATGGTTTCTCTTTATTTGAAACTGTATTCATGTTGTCATTTGAACTATTTTGGGATGGTTTCTCTTTCTCATGTGTTTTAATCTTTTTAGGTTCAGGTACATATTCTTTATTCGCTATAGGAATTTGATCCGCACCTGTGAAAAAACAGGATACAGGAAGTTCCATAAGTATTGTTTTCAATTCATGAAGCATTTTTTCAAAATAATCTTGGTTAGATTTCATATTGAGCTTAATCTCACTTAATCTTTTTAGGCAATCATGTGTAACATCACGAGCAAAATCGGACTGACCGAAATTTGGGAACGTGCTTATGAAATTGATAACTATAACGAGGGCACCACGCACCTCGCTAGCTACTTCTAGGAATTTTGATTCAGATGGAAAATTTTGATTAACTACGTATCTCTCAAATTTTTTGAGCGCAGTTTCCCAAAGTTCGTAGGCCGAGGGCTCCTCATACTCAAGGTCCATAGCCTGCTCGGCACTCACGAATTTTAGTGAAGAAGCCATGGTAAGACTGTTCAGCACTAATTACTTATTACTACACTAGCACTTGGCTTGATTGAACTGAACTAAAAAAAAAAAACTGAACACAATAAGCCAGCAGACAAGGCTTAACAAAGCACTCGCAGTTAATAGAGTTGCTTTGCAGGAACCAAACACCACTGTATAAACACAACACTGAAAAATTTTCACTGAAAAACACTGAATACTCTTAAGTGAGTGTGGCCGCCAGGCCCCACCCGGAAAAAAGCGACATGCTGCACAACACTATTCACCAATTCACTATTTTCAGCCAGCAATCAGAAGAAAATAATAATTTCAATCTGCAACTTGGAGTAGAAAAAGGCAAAAGCCCGAGCAGTAGCGCTCAAGTCGCCAAGGTTGGCCACAGGTTGTCCACCAGTTCGCGTTGGCTCGTCGGTGATCCTTACTACCAGTAACAAGAGCTGTCGTTACCGCCAACAGGAAAGTTTGCGTACTCGATGAATCTAGGATGCCTTGACTTGTGATGTGTTGATAATAAAAAGTGGTAAAGTGATTCCACTTCAGCCCTAGAGAGACAGTTGGGTTATTAGGTGCTTAATGTTATCACTTTCTGGAAATTCAGAAGAGTTGTCAGTCCTGTGTGGACCCTCCAGGACCATAGTATGTACTAATTATTATTAGAGGCTGAGTCAGCACCAGGGTCATCATTCTGCTATAAGGTTTAGGTAATTTAAGAAAATCTGATCCTATTGAGACTGAATCCTTGATTATGTAGTGTATTGCCTTATTCACACTATACTATGGTGTGTCCCAATAAATGTGAAAGAGAGTGAATTTATAAATATATAAGATATGGGACTCGAACCTGTAACTTGATAGCTAGACAGTGTTAATATACATGTTGTAAAGTGAAGTGATTAGTGGGAACTGCTGCACTGCTGTAAAAATTCTACCACAGACGTGTGAGTACTCTGCTGTTCATATTCTAGTGCAGTGAGATTACTTTGATTCCTGATGTTGTTATCAACTCCACACTGAATGAGTAACTCTACTATCTGCAAGTTACCTTTATGTGCTACTGAGTGAAGAGGTGTATTACCACAGTAACCCGTAGCATTAACACTGCGCACCACTGTCAATGAGCAGTTTACATACATTTGTGCTCTGACTGTTTGCTGCTGAGTGAAGTGGTGTATTCCCAAATACAGTCTTAGCATTCACATTCGCACCACTGTCTATAAGCATTTTACATACATCTGTGCCCTGCTTGTATGCTGCTAATTGAAGTGGTGTATAACCTAATACAGTCTTAGCATTCACATTCGCACCACTGTCTATAAGCAGTTTACATACATCTGTGCCCTGCTTGTATGCTGCTAAGTGAAGTGGTGTATAACCCTAATACAGTCTTAGCATTCACATTGGCACTATTGTCTATAATGCACTTTACATACATCTACTGTACTGCACTGTGCAGCATAGCACAGAAGGTCACTTGTTCGTAGTGAAATGTGTGGCTGTTGCACACAGCACTCGGCACACCCTCAGCTTGTTTCCCTCTTCACAGCCTCGTGTATGGCTGTAGTCGACATCCATCCATTCCTGGGTTCTGTAAGTGAGGTAGAGGCATGTTCCTGCAAAAGCTGCACCACTTGTAGGTCACCTTCGTAAGCTGCATCTGCCAGAACACTGGTTTTATCACCTACATACTGTAGCATTCGTGTCTGTAACACATCAGTTATATTTATGCAAAGGTTACTGTATGTATCTTATCTTCTAACTTTTGTTAGCTAGAGCATCTGGTTCATGCTTACATGCACACCAATGTACCCATGCAAAAATATACAAATACATATACATAAATTTGGCATAAATAGGGAATGAAAGAAAGGCATGAAAACTACATATGGGACAACCAGAAGGAAAGCATCGATAAGTAGGAAAAGAATGATGTGGGAAAATAACATTAACCATTATTTGACAGAAGTAGATTATACAGGAAGTGATTGCAAAGCATTAGCTTATGTCCGCGTGGCCATGAAAATTTGGGTTAAATAGTGCCAGTAAGTTAGTTAGGCATTTGATTTGTACAACGTCTTCATAAATTCCACTCATTTGTTTACTGCATGTTTCATTATATAACATATTTAGTTTTTGATTATTTACTTCCCAGCCCTAGTTTCTCAGTATTATTTGTATGTTTTATATGTATGAATTTCATTGTTTCCTTGCTATGATCTAATAATACTACATCATCGTCATCATGTGCCAACAGCTTATGAATACATTGAATTCAAACCTATCTTTATCATCTAAAGCATTTCCCAACCTGTGGTTCACAACTCCCAGGCGGTTTGCTAAAACTTTTCCATAATGGCGATTTCGGGGTTAGGTCTGTTATTGTTTCCGTCATTTCTGCAGCATTGTAATATAATTATTATTATTTTAAAATTAAATTAAGCCTAAAATCCCCTTGTTGATTATGTGTAAGATCAGGAATGTATCACATTATTTCCACAATAAATTAATATTTACAGCGAATGCCTGATTTACAGTTATGTAACAACGTTAGGAATGCATTTGATTTCGCTACAACTAGGCCTACACGTTGTGTAACTTTTAAGCCGTAACTAGAGTAACTTTAGGTTTTAACCGTTAAGGGTTAAGTTAATTTAAGGTTATTAAACCTTTTGCTTGGAATTAAATTTTATGCATGTCTACTGTATGCATATTTAAAAGTCAGTGGTTCAACCAACTCAGATCATTGTGCAAGGGGTTCACGAGTCAAAAAAGGTTGGTAACTGCTGCTCTAAAGATTTGTTTGCATGCACTAGTACAAAATTGAACAGCAAAAGAGATAGGACACCTCCCTCCTTTAACCCATTGTCATTTTCAAATTACCTGAAAACTATACCTACCCGCATCTTACAGCTGGTTCCATGTAGAAACATTGAATTAACTAAACTACAAATTTGCACACACACACACACACACACATCTGTACGTAACTACTCATAAAACATGATGCACACAGGTGATACAAACATACAAAAGTGGTGTTTTTTAGACATTCTAACAGCTCCATACAGCGTGTCTAGAACTTACCAACTTATCCTTGTGCATATTTTCTACTCGCTCTGCTGTCAATCTTAATTCCTTTTCTTTACCAAGTTCTGTGTTCAGTACTTGAATATTCAGCCTCAGCTTTTAGTCTTAATTCCTTTTCTTTTCGAACATCCTCCTCGGCTATTAGTCTTAATTCCTTTTCTTTATTCAGTTCTTTGTTCAGTGCTTCAACATTCTCTTCAGCTGTCAGTCGTAAAGCTCTCTCTTTCTTGATCTCCTCATCGATATCACTACATAAATTGTTAGCATTTTCACTGGACTTGAGTGATTCATTCAGTGTTGATACTTTTTCTTCTAACGCACCTCTCAGTTCACGTTCCTCAGCTAGTTGCTTCTCAACCTCTGTCACCCTGTTTTCAAGATGATTTGGGTGCGGTTTTGCCATTCTGTAATGTAACACAATCTCATTATTTTTATCTAAGAGATATTTTGGTTGATTTGGAAGTTATTATAGGAACTTTGGAAGTGCACATTGGCTGCATTGGAATACCATATGCCTATCATCCTGCTTAGGGGTACATTATTAAGAAATATAGCAGGATTTAGTATTATAATGAATATAAAAGTTAAAGTTAATAATTTCGTATTTTAAAATTCTTTTAATATTTAGATATAACTTTAAAAAATCTAAATAATTCATTGTTGGTTATTGTTGAATAAAAATGTCTCGGTAACAATTAAAGAAATTGTATTACGTAACAGTTTTGTAAATAATGCTTTTAAAAATGTTTTAAGTCATTGTTGTCAAAATTATAAATCCTTCTGTTATAACTGTAATAAGAACACCTGCCTAACTTCATATTCTTAAATGATAGTAAACTAAACTCTGATTGGATGTTAAAACAATTAACTTTTGTATTTAACAAATCAATTTAAACCTTATATATTTAACGGACTATTAACCAATAGAGTTTAAAAATAACATCATGTGATGTAATAATGTTCTTTAAAATTATAAAAGAATTACACTACTCATTCTGCATACAACTTTCAACAAAGATAGAAGCAAGAAGAGATCTCCTGATAAAATGTAATATTTAATACAAGAAGAATAATTGATACAAAATAAGAGGAAATAATTTAATTTTAATTGACGGCGAAGAATAATACCATCTACATTTACTTGATCTGCTGGGAAATTAAGAAGTGAATAAATGTGGCAATTATTTCTACAAGAAAACATTTTTTTTTAGTAATTTTGAAGTGTTTTCCTATGCAGTGTACCAACTTCCAACCCTAAGAAGAGAATCTGGTCTACCGAAAACTAAACCCAACCTGAACCAATAATTCTCTTTTGGGACACCAATCCTTCTTCAAAACGTCGCCACAATGTGGGACCAAAGCAATTTACTTCTTCAGAAATGGGTTCAAGTTTCTGTTAGGTCACGGAATTTTTAAAATCCTCAAAAAACGTTTGTCAAATTAAGATGAAATTAAAATGCTTCATACCTCACCATGCACTGAGTCTTGTAATTATACTGCAGTTTCAAAGCCTTGGCAGCTTCATCTTCAGTAATATCTTGTCGATTGATGTTATGTCAAGGTTCTAATCCAGATGGGGTCAAGATTTGTAAACTGGCCTAAACCTTCTGGTGGCACCATGGCCTTGGGATCATCTCAACCTCTGACTGGAATGAGTACCAGGCATGTTTTTGGGGAGTTGACATCTTCAAGGTAGGAGCCTTAACTCCCTAATACCCAAAGGGGCTCGTATGTGATCACTAGAGCTCACAACAAGTTGAGGCAAAATCTTTTTTTTTTTTATGTCTGAAGACGAGGAGCAACTTAATTGTACATTGTAGGCCAGAAAGTGGTGGGTTTTATTCGTCCTTCTTAGACTTTTTTGGCTTACTGGTTTTTTAGCCTTCTTTTTAGGTCTTAACGCCTTTTTTTGTAACTTTATTTTATTTTGACTACATATATACCAATTGTATAATTCAAGGACCCACAATTTCAAGTTATTTTAGAAAAAAATATCTATAGTAGTTTTTACTTTCCAAACACTTTTCACATGCAAACACTTTTGTTCTGCGAGAAACTATATATCCCATTATTTTTAACCAGACTACTGAGCGTTCGCTGAATTCATTCTACAAGTGGGAAAAATTGTTCCTTCCAAATATTCTATTCATGGCAGACAAGTGTGAACTTTTTTTTGAATTTTCATCCCTGCCGGGTAGCAAAGTCAGGATGCCAGACATTACTACCTAATAAGTTAGTGTACATAAAGTTGGTTTATTAATTATTTAATTTTCTTGATTGCAAGTTAGTGTATATCCATTTCTTATAAACATGTTAGGAAAATATTTGCCAAGGTTGGTCACCCGATTTCACAGACATGTGCTATTTCCCAGAAGTGTTTTCGCATGTGCAATGCTATTTTATAGAACTTTGAGAAAATAATTGAGAACATTATTGTGTTGTCTTACCATAAATGTTTAAAAATGAGACCTAAGTGTCAAATTCAGAAGTTTGTGAGGCATCTTAAAAGTCTTCTTGTTCTTCGCGGTTTAGGCTTATTTATTAGCCTGTTCGGGCACCAAATTGCTGCTCTTTCCGTCTTTTCTTTGGTCTTCCCAAACTTCTTCTTCCTCGTGGTGAATAGCTGTATGGTGCTTTTGGTATTCTGTTCTCAGTCATCCTTGCCAAGTGTTCTTTCCAGTTTGTTCTGTATTTCACTATTGTTGTGTTTAATTCCTCTACTTTTAGTTGTCTTATTTCTGTGTAATGTTTTTTGTCTGTTCTTTGATATCCTGCTATTGGTCTGAGGAATCTTAAAAGTCATATCACATATTGGAACCCAATTTTTTTTTTTTCGGCTGAGGTCCATTATTGGCAGATACAATTCTACACTTACATTCTTATGCCACTGATACACTATACATTTGTAAGCACGTCTCATACTATTTTAAACATTTTGGAACCATATTATAAACATTTCTTACGATTTTTAAACATTTATAAATTACACAAAATTTGTGCATCGGGTTCTAGAGATGCGGATATATTTCATATAACATCTGCTAGGTGGCTCTCAAATCGCTGTTACCAACATTTGAAAATAATTTCAAACCATATTTAGTGTTAGTGTACGTAAAATTAGTTTATAGTTTATTAAATAATATGCATGTAAATTGTTTTGTTAGGTTATGAAATGGCAAGTTAGTTTACGTCCATTTTTTTTAGCATTTAGGAATTTATTCCCAAAAATGGTGACACCGACTGCAGAGCCAGCTACCGGAAGTTACATTAACCATTACAGCAAATCGAGCAATGCGATTCTGTGGAACTTAGAAGAATTCGTGTCTGCTAAATACTGGACTTTTTCCTTTTTTTTCCCCCTCCAAATGCCCCAGGTTGTCATTTCGACATTTCTGGTGCTGTCTCCTGGCATGGCGTACTTGAAACCCACTTCTGAAGGGGCACCTGGATGGCAGGGTTACGCTGCCCTGATGATGAGAGTTGATGATGATAATGATAATGATGTGCCAGGAGAGACCTTAAACTAAACACAAGCTAATTAGGCAAATATTATATTGACGGTCAGATGGTGTTCAGGGACCTTTTGAACCTTAACGTTTCCTGACATTTGTCTTACAGGTGAGGAAAAACCCCGTAGAAACCTCACCCAGGAAACTTGTCCCGACCGGGGATCAAACCCGGGCCTGCTGTGTAACAAGGCAGCACGCTACTCGAGGTGGACACCCATAAAAAGGTAATTAAAACATAAATGGCGAGACATTCAGTTCTTTGTAGAGACATATATGCCAACACAGAAACTGATACAAAACAAAAATCGCATCAAACATGCGCACAATGCACTTCTAACTTCAGCGGCTGTTAATTTGTTCAGTTTATAGCAATGCCTGAAGTATCAATTACTTGCCTTTAATTTTGTTGGTGCAACAATGACAGGAGACCCGTTTCTAGTTTGTGTCACTTTCTCTCACTTTACAAGTGTTGTATTGAATTACCTTAGTTTCTGATCCGATAACAATTTTTTAAGGCGCGAACAACGTAATCACAATAGAGAACTACCCAATGCGTAATTATATACAAGGAGAGTCAACAGTCATGCGCTGGGTTTTCTATGCATGTGATGGAACTCCTGCGCCATCTGTTTCAAATAATGAATAATATTTATATTGGCTGGTGTCTTCTTCTGCCATCTCCTGGCAAACTGTGAACTACTAAAGAGCATTAAATACTCTGTGCTAAGAACTATCATAACTTTTATAATCCATTCTGAAACACCGTTGAGATTGTTTTGTAAAATAAATAAATAAATAAATATCCTGAACTCGTGTCCAACTCAGAGGCGGGTCGAGGAATGAGATGAGATGAATCTCCTATATTCATAGAGGTCTGTGAACGACCGTCACAGAGCGGATGAACGAAATTGATGCATTGAAACGAAATGGATGAGATGGGTATGGAGAAATAGTGGGATGAAATTTGTGGAAGGGGAAACGAGAGAAACCACGAGAAAAATCAGCCCAAGCTCCGTTTCGTCCACCGCGAAACCCACATGGAGTGACCGAGACTCGATCTCGGGGCCCCAGCGGTGAAAGACGAGCGTCTAATTACCTGCGCCACGGAGCCGCCTTGAGGTTGTCTTAATTGATAATTTGTTACATTCAAATACAGAAATGTTAGAAACTAAACGACAAAGTGGTCAATAATAAAAGTAAGATCTGACAACACGATAACAGCATGAAATTAGAAGTGCTCCAGTAACACTCAGTCACACGGTTCCATTTACTTAACAGAGCAAAGCACCATGATTTGCTGTTCGGACCACAAGCAGTTCTACACTTGCTGTCTTGTTTCCACACCAAACTTCGGCCAACTGCATATGCTGTTGGATAAATTTACCTTTTATGTACATTCTTAGCATTCTTCTGTAAAGCAAAGAATAAAAATTAATATTTTCAAAAAATTCCAAAGACAGGTATTATGAATTATAAATACAGAAAATAGAGGACCTTGGTATAAAATTGACTTGGAAAAATTACGTTTCCAAAATATTATGTCAACTGAATATAAACTTAATATTTAAACAAGAGTTACACTTACAGTGCAGATTATGTATGTATCCTACCGTTGCTCAAGAAAACACAACTTGAAATAAAATGACATACAGATTATTTTATATACAATTGAAAATTTCTTGAAGAAAGAAACAAATATTAGGCCTACACGGGAGCTAATTTCCGAGTACAGCTGTCATTTTAATTCTTTGTCACTAGACATCAATTTTCACAGAATAGAATTCAAAGGTTCTCAATACAAATGCAGTGCACCACATTCATCTTCACGTCGGTAATTAGCTTAACACATGATACGTCTGCTGTAATTGTGATACTTCAAAATGGCAGGTTTTCTGGGAATGTAATAAAAGTTAAAAAGTGATCCACAACAGGCCTCAGGAGGCCCTTGGGGTAGTAGGAGGTTAAGGCTCCCACTTTTTCTAGACAATCGGCACTTTATGTCAGCCGGGTTGTCAGCCCTGCGTGACGGCCGCCTTTACCCCCAGAACAAGCGTCTGGTACTCATTTCCGTTAGAGGCTGAGTCGACCCCAGGGTCATAGTGCCGCCAGAGGGTTTGGGTCAGTTTAAAAATCCTGACCCCAACGGGACTTGAACCCTCGACTCTCCGGCTTGTAGCTCAGTGCCTTAACCACTACGCTACGGCGTGCCCCGGGAATGTAATATAGAGATGTAAATAAAAAAATCATCACCCACATAACATTAACTTACTCAAACACATTATAAATTACATACATTTGTAAAGTTATAAAGTAAAATAGTACCTGTATGTATTATGGAACCTCAGGACGTCCACCGTATGCCGCAGAAACAACCTGAAATATTATTACATGTTATAATAATAATGCATATCATGACATTGGAATAATAATAAAATAAGCTTTTCAAAATACAGAAATAGATTGGGAATTAACAGAAGGGGATATTCAGTACTTTATTGCATTGGGAAGAAATAACAAGGTAACAGGACCAGGAGGAATACATTTTGAAATGTTAAAATATGGAGGACTAAAATTAGTAAAAATTTTGAAAAAAATTATATAAAAAGATTTTAAATGGAGGAGAAATGCCAAAACAGATTAAATACTTTCATGTACAAAAATGAAACGGAAAATGATGCTCTATCGAGGAATTTGTGTAATAAACCCCATAATGAAAGTATTTATGAAAATTGTGAAAAAATCTAGAATTTACATAGATTTGGAAAAGGCATACGATACTGTCCCAAGGTAACTATTATGACATGAGCTAAAAGAAGCATTAATGGATGAAAAAACAATAAAACTGTTAAAATCAATATATTCAGGAAATAAATATTTAATTAAAATGGGAAGTAAGCTATCTCACGACACAACTAGAGAATGAAGATAAATTACAATGTGAAAATGTGAAAATTAAAAATGTTGAAAAATTCAAATATTTAGGATCAATTTTAGAAGAAACTATTACGGCATGACCTAAATGAAGCATAAATGGATGAAAAAACAATAAAAATTCGGAACCGGAAAACTAGAGAAAAAATGAATGTTAAACATAATATTATTAGAAGTAATAGAACAATGGAAATTGAAATGAAATGGGGAAGGTTGCCTTATTATACCCCAAGACATTGGGTTGTCGGTATTAGATACCATATCCAGGCATTACGTGAATATCCCCCCCGGACTTGGGTAGCTCCGATTGTACTCACAATGAAACTGGTGTACTTGCCGGACTAAGCTGTTTTTCGGCCAGCGGGAGTATCACTGCTTGTACAACCGTCCTTATCTGGAAATCTAATTGTTCACTTAACACTAATGACCTGAAAAACAAGAAAGGCATCAAGTCAGCACAACACACAACAAAACAAACTAACGCAGGATTCAGCTATGCACTACATTGATCCACAAGATTCTATTGGACAGAATGTGTAACTTCTGTGAGCTCAGAATTGGCATATACCTTAACTACAACTGCATCCAATTTTACGCATAATAATATCTGCTTATGTGGAGTGATGATTTTTTATTTACATCTCTATATTACATTTCTAGAAAACCTCTTCTTTTTAAGTATGACAATACGAGAATGAAGGTGTTTACTACATTATTTGGTATCATTTCTCCTCAAGGGTAAACAATTCCATGTAACAGAAAACTAGCAGAAAATAGTAGCTGTACACAGAATTAAATGCCATGTAATATTTTTCATATTTTAAGAAATGTTCAATTAAATATAGAAACAACCTGTATGTTATTTTATTTGAAGTTCTGTTTTCTTGAACAATGGTTCAGCGTGTAAATAAGTATGTGTTAAATTATATATACGTGTATACGTGTATACGTGTTAAATTATTTAATATTTGTCACCTGTTTTCACTATAAAATTCATACTATCTGCGTATATATTGTGTAATAAAATCATCCATTTTTTTGCATCCATCCAGCCTACAATATTCTTACCAAACAGTTGCTCTAGAGTTTTCCCTCCTCATGTAATTATTTTATGTACTTATAGTGCTGGGTTTATTTGAATGTGCTATTGTTTTTAGTCTCATCACCTTTGCATTGTTTTTCTTGATTGCATCAAATTTATCTTCAAATGTCGTTTCCTAGAAATATAAAATTTTATAACTGATTAGTACATTTTCACAGTTATTGTGGTAATTGTATAATTTTTTCTTCCTATATATGTAAAATATCAACAGCAAATTATGGACATTTTGATGAAGTGTAGGAATTCAAATAACTTTCAACAGTAACAAAGAAAAATAAATTATTCACATCCTCAACTCTGGAAACACATGATATACATGACGGAGACTCTTGTCTCAAATTCTCTCAAAAATGTTAAATTAATAAAATACAAAATGGCAATTCTTCAAGTTGTGTATTAAAAGGATGTGAAACAGATCTCTTACTTTAAAACATAAGAAAATGTGGGTATTTGAGAATAAAGTGCATAAGAAGATCTATTGACCAAAATGAGACATAGGCCTATAGACAGGTGAATGGAGGAAACTACATAACAGATAGAAAACCAGATATAATATGAAGAATTAAGTTTCGTAGTATCTGATCGGCAGGATTTTTGGGACATTTAAAAATGGGCGAGGGGGATTGGAAAACAAAGTGGAAATCATTCAGTAGGAAGGCCAAGAATGGGGTGGGTTAATAACATCTGAAGGAAGTAAATTACAGATGGAATGATTGGAAACTATTCTATCTGTTTATAGCTGTATGGAGAGCTTATGTCTGCGCTGCAATGGATTCGATAGTGCTAGTGGTAAATCAAATTTTTTAATTAATCATTTTCCTTTTATGTTTTTCTTTGTAGTAATTTTCCAAGTAGACGTGGATGCCTAAATTTTTGTAAATTAGTTTCGTGGAATTTGCATCAGGTTTGGGCATATTCCTCTCCTGTTATTCTTCGTTTGTAAGAGAGGAATTGGATCATCAGGTTTAGGCATGGACTGTTGACCGAACAAATTGGCCAAAATTATATTTTGTGCTGGTCAAAGTATCTCGAAGCTTCGCTCTACGCATGAGTCTTAAAGATCCTGCCCAAGAGAATGATACATACGGTTTGGGAATATATTAAGTTGGATATCAGAAAATGAAATTCAGAAAGATATTAAATATAGTAAATAGTAATAGATTGGATACGCTCTCAGAATAGAACCAGGCGGTATACCAAAGAGAGTTTTGGAATGGAATCCACAGGGATTGCCCAGGAATAGTGAAAACCAAAAATTACATGGCACAGCACAATAATAACAGAAATTGAATAACAAGAAAAAAGATGAAATGTAGCCAAGAAATTATCAAGAACAAAGTCCGGTGGCGGCTTTCACTACTATAATAGTACTAACAAGGGAACTATCACATGCCGAAATCTACATTGTAATTTCTTCCAGAGAAGGGTTGTGATGTACCAAGGGGGTCCGTTTACGGGCCCCAGCTGTGCTCACAACAGCAACAGGGCGCGTCCCCGGGCGGCGGATAGGGGAACGGTCGGTGGTTTGCTTGCACTCCTCCCGGCTAGGTCCAGACCGGACCCGCGGGCCATTTGTGAGGTCGTCAGGACTCGAGCGACCTGATGCACTACATAGCTCGTGCTGTCTCACTTCAGCAACAAAACGCGTCCCCTCGGTGGCGTAGTGGGGAAAAGGTCGGTGGATCTGCTAGTCAGTCCTCCCTTCCAAGTCCGATGGACTCGCGGACCATAAGTGAGGTCAACAGGAGAGGAGCGCACTGTTGTACTAAAGCTCATCGCCCCGTGCCCACAACGGGGACAGCGGCCGTCGTGGCGAGGCGGTGGGAGATTGTGGAGTTCCGCCTGCTCCCTTCTCTTGGTTTATCCCGAGGACCTTTGTGGGGGCACCATGGGAGATGAGCTCCCTGGATGCCTACATTGCTCAGTGGGCTGCCTCACAGCAGCTACACGACTAGGCCTAGTCTTGCGAACGGGCTGGATGGGACAATACCGGGCGTAATGCTGGGAATTACCACCAGGTCAATCTCGGTAAAGGAGGAAGCGCGGTCTTTGGAGGAGGGCTTAGCGCCGACTCTGGAACCGAGTGACCCAAAGGACAATCTGTGAGGTCGTCAGGAGTTGAGCGACCTGACGTACTAAAAGCTCAGGCTGGACCCACTTCAGCAACAAACACGTCCCCAGCTGGTGCACTGGGGGAAAGATCGGTGGATCTGCTAGACAGTCCTCCCGGTTAAGTCCAAGGGACTCGTGAACCATTAGTGGGGTAGGCAAGAGTTGAGCGCCTTGTCGTACTAATTGCTCATCTGTTGGAGCTTGCGAGCTCCGTGCTGGCCCACAACAGCTGCAGAAGGCGTCCCTGGGGGCACACCAGGGCTCGGCTCGGACCAGTCCAGCGGGGAGCTACTGTACTGGTTCCTGGCTTGGCCTACGGGCCCGTCGACAAACTGTGGGGTCGCCAGGAGATGAGCACCTGGATGTACTAAAAGTCTCACACTGTTGGGCTTGTAGCCCTAGCCGGTCTCACAACGGCTGCAGGACACGTCCCTGGAGGCAGAACAGGGGAATAGTCGGTGGATCTGCGACAGCAGTCCTCCCGGCTAGGCTCATGGAGCCCGTGGACCAACTGTGGGGTCATCAGGATTGAGTGACCTGATGTACTATGTAGCTCATCAATTGCCCGAGAAATGCAAAACTCCAACACTCTCTCCCTGGAGTGTTGGTTTTATAGACCGAGACCTTGAACGTGGACGCGAGATTAGATTAGGGAGGACTAGAACTAGGACTTGGGAGTATGGTCATGACGACCGAGGTATCCCAAGGGGTGGTGGCAGGGCCTAGATGTACCAAGGGCGCGTCTAAAAAGTATCTGATTTTTAGTCTCGCATGCGTCACTTAATGGAGTTCAAATCCCTTATAGTGAGACAGTAAAAATTCTAGGAGTATTTATTAACAACTTAAATTGGAATACACAAATAAATCATACATGCAAAACAGTCTTCTCAATAATACATTCATTAAATCGCGTAAGAAATTGTCTGCCATTCGCTCTTAGGAAAATGTTAGTAGAAACACTTCCAATGCCCCATTTTGATTATTGTGACACTCTTTTTACAGACTTAAATATTATTTTCACTCAAAGACTTCAACGTGTTCATAATTCTTGCGCACGTTTTATTTGTGGTATTCGCAAATTTGACCATGTTACACACCGTCCCTGAAACAATTATCGTGACTTCGTCTAAGAGACCGTAGAACTGCCCATTCCCTATCCCTTCTCTGTAAAATCCTTCACACATCATCGCCTAATTATTTATCACGCCGCTTCATCAGACTATCCGACACACATATATCTTGACACTCGATCCCATCAGCACATTGTCCTTTATATCCCTCCTCATCACACTGTATATTATTAATTATCTTTTACGGTCTCACTTAGCAAAACATGGAATTCCCTTCCGCCCTATGTCAGAAACTGTCAAACTATAACATCCTTCAAAAACAAACTGAAGAATTATTTAATAACAAACTAACTTAAACGCCTCACTGATAATATTCTTTTAGCTATTAATACATTTAATTATTTATGAAAATAAGATTAACAAATATTTTAATTTGTTTTGTTTTAAATATTGTATAGTCGTAAAATTAGTTTTCTATATCTTATTATTTTTCTTTGTTTTTTGTATACATTAGACAGGGACAATTTAATATGCCTTGCTTGTATACATTTTGTTATTAGTTTTAGTCTTAATTTTAACTAACATTAACTGGTTGCATTTTAGATCGTAATATAATAGATATTATCTTTTTGATCAAATTTTTACTTAGTATTTAATATTAGAGTTAATTGAGATTGTTATATTCTGATGTAATATATGTTTGTCCTGGTGAGTGGAAGAGAAGGCCACATGGTCTTAACTCCACCAGACTAAATAAATCTAAATGTAACTGCAAGGCATTAGAATGTAGCGCCAGATCTCTCATTTAAACTGTAGGGAAGCAATAAAATTCATAAATTGGTAGATTGGATAACCCTGCCTCCTCGCCGCGTCCCGCCTCACTTCACTAAACTCTTACCCACGTAGGGATTCCATATGCTCCCTATAATGTGTTGCTACTGCTGTATTCTAACTTGGATTTTTCTGCCTTGCGGTTAAAAATGGAAGTTGGTTTTTTTGGACACGATCTTGGTACATCAAAACGTTTCTCTGGGAGAAAAAAACTGACAAAAGTAATTAACTAACGGGAATGTGTTGATAAACTGTGCAGATAATATTATGAAAGAGAAGGAACATTAGCTGTGGATTCAAAAACTTAAAAGTATATTTAACTTTTTTTTTTTTTTAATATTTTCAGTTTCTGCAGATTTCTTTATATAACTCTGCCAGAATAAATAAAACATCATCATCATCATCATCATCATGAACAAATTCGTTTTAGGCCATGTGGCCTGTACGGTAAACCTAGCGAAGATGGTCTTGATCTTTCCACCGATGTTTTGGTCTTCCTTGGTCCCTATGTCCAGTTGGGGTATATTGGAATGCCAATTTTGGAAGTCTATTTCTTGCCATTCTTCTCAGATGATTTTTCCATTCTGTTGGTATCTTTGTTTATCTTCATTATACTTGTTGTTACTCCAAGTTTTCCTCTGATAATAGTGTTCCTTTGGTGATCCAGTCTATTAACTCCTAACAATGATCGTAAGAAGCGCATTTGGCTTACTTGAAGTTTATGAGAGTTTCTTTTATTTAAAATCCAAATTTCACTTCCATATTTTAGGGCAGCTTTTGATGTGATGTTATGAATCTTAGTTTTGTCTCTGTCCTCATCTGTTTACCAAAATGTCTTCGTATTACCCCATTCATTTTATTATATTTTTGTAATTTTGAATCAATGTCACTCTTATACTCTGCAAATACACTTCCTAAGTAAGAAAAATCTGACTTAGGAAGTGTATTTGCAGAGTATAAGAGTGACATTGATTCAAAATTATTATTATTATTTTTATTATTATTATCATTTTTATTTTATTATTTTTATTTTTAATATTATTATTATTATTATTATTATTATTATTATTATTATTATTATTATTATTATTATTATTAGTGTTGTTGCCCTTCATTTCATAAATGTACTTACTTGAGTGATATTTTGTTAATATCAGAGCACAATTGCAGTAAAATGAATAGGTTTGAAACATGGTTATAGTTCCAAAAATGTCCAGTTTTATTGAATATTCCATCATAGTAATTCTCGCCCGAGGGCAAGTCTTTCACTGCAATCATAGCATTTTCATGCTATGCTTTGCAGCTTTACTAGGGAATTGTAGGTGTGGTTGCTTCCCGTTGCTTTCCACTACTGAATATGTTCCAGTTTATTAAATTTGGACGTTATTTTAGGCGCATAAAATTACAATTTTTGTGCTTCAAGTCCTATTCCTAAGTAAATAGATATTTACAAATTTAATTAAATTATGTGGCAATTATTTATCTATATTTGAAAAGAAAAATATACGCCTAGACTGGGGTTTGAACCCAGGACGGTTGACTCTCTATGTCAATGCTTTATCAAAGTGAGCTACCTAGACCTCCAATCTAAACGCGTATTTTTCTCTTATACATAGTTAATTTCCTAACCCCAAATGCTACGAGCCGTTGCTACGATTTTTGCAAATGGCGGTTTCTTCATTAAGAAGACTTTTTATTGGGAATTTAAACATTACTTATAAAGCCAGTAGTGCGTCTTTCAATGTTAACATTATTCGCTTTTAAACATCTTAATGATGGAGAAATTATATTTGAAAAGAAATTGGAGAGCATTGACATAGAGAATCAAAGGTCCTGAGTTCAAACCCAAGTCTAGGCATATATCCTTCTTTTCAAATATAATTTGTCCATCATTAAGATGTTTAAAAACGAATAATATTAATTATTCATTTGTCAACCTACGATATGATATAATATAGATTTCTTAAGTCTGTAGCGATGTTTTAAATTTTTATGTTGGGTATTTTCATCCACATATTTAATTCAGTTATAGAGAATCTGTTTTCTTTCTTTAATAATAATGGCGCAACAGACCTAGAAGGCTCTTAGCTTGCCAGCCGGCTGCTGGCCTCACATCCACATGGAAGAGCATTGTCATAGAGAGTCAATCACCTTTTCGTTTAACTTAATTCATTCGCCCCTGTGACGGCACCATTGTTGTTCACAAACCGCTATAAATATAGGGGTTTCATCTCATCCCTCGACCCGACTCTGAGTTATACTAGAATTGAGGATATTTTATTTATTTTAGGTAGCGTGCTGCCTTGTCACGCAGCGGGCCCGGGTTCGATCTCCGGTCGAGGCAGTTTTTCTGGGTCAGGTTTTTATCGGGGTTTTTCCTCACCTGTAAGACAAATGTCAGGAAAACTTTAAGGCCCAATCGGTCCCCGAAATCATATGGCCATCGTCATCATCATCATCATCATCCTTCACCGGTGTGGAAAGCAACGGGAAGCTACCACACCTACAATTACCTAGTAAAGCTGCAAGCATAGCATGAAAATGCTATGATTTCAGTGAAGGACCTGCCTTCGGACAGAATTACTATGGATGGATATTTTTTTTATTTTTTCAACTAAACATAAAAGCACATTTAATTTATTTAGGCGGACACCAAATATTGGCTAGTGTTTTAATAATAATCATCATCCATGGCCGTGTGGCCTGTTACGGTCTCAAACAGGAATTTTTCATCCAGCGCTTTTTTTGGACATCCCAGCGATCTTTTGCCTTGGGGGCTGTAACGAAGCATGGCTTTTGGAATTCTATGAGATGGCATTCGTTGAAGATGGGCTTTCCAGTTGTTCTGGTAGTTTTGTATATGGTGAAGAATGTGTTCTACATCCAACTCTTCCATAATGTCCTCATTTCTTTTATGGTCCCACGTTGTGTAGCCTGCTGTACGGCGCATAAATCGCATCTCATTTGCTGTTATTCGGCTTTCATCTCTTCTTCGTATTGTCCATGCTTCACTACCATATCTTAATACTGGTCTTGCGAGAACCTTATAAAGCCGTAATCTTGTGTTCTTCTGTACTAAAGATGGTTTCATTATACTGCTAATTATCCCCGTTGTTTTTGTAAAATTTGTGATTTTCTTTGATGTATCAGCTTCATCTTGAAATGTTAAATTATAACCCAAATAATTAAATTCATTTACTCGTTCTAAAATTTAGTGTTTTAATAAAGATAACATATTAATATATTAGCGATTTTATGTATAAATTAATTGATTTATCCTGGATCCTATTTAATACGGTAAAAAAATCGAATCACGTGGCCCGCAACAGATTCACCATAACGACAGTGACCCTTAAAAAAGGAGATAGTCACGCGCCTGCTCTAATTCTACTCACTAACTTTGTTTTATGTTTTAAATACAACTAACTTACCTTGTATTTTAGCGACTTTTGTACACGATGTGTTTAATTCACGGCCCCATTTGGTTGTGAAACAATATGTTTTCATCTTGTTCAAGGTTAATCCCGATTTTCCTGAATTAAAAGAACGCGAAATTGTAATCATTTTATATCAAAACTAATTTTGAAATATTATTCACGCCGTAACCAAGTAACCGCGATGCTATTGTTGAACCGCGTATATTATTTTATTGAGAAGACTGAGTGATCTTTCGCATTGTTGTACATGCAGTGCAGTTTGAAACAGGTCTACAGTAGCAGCACAATTATTTATTTATTATGAATTTTACAAGTAATTTATTAAGATTTTTTTTACGATTTACGCGAAATAAGACAAACATATTAGTCACTTTTATCGGTTCATATTAAAGTAATCTTCCATCCATAGTAATTCTGCCCGAGGGCAAGTCTTTCACTGCAATCTTAGCATTTTCATGCTATGCTTTGCAGCTTTACCACGGAATTATAGGTGTGGTAGCTTCCCATTGCTTTCCACACCGGTGAAGGATGATGATGGCCGTATGATTTCGGGGACCGTTTGGGCCTTAAAGCTTTCTTGATTTTTGTCTTACAGGTGAAGAAAAACCCCGATAAAAACCTCACCCAGAAAAACTGCCCCCATTGGGGATCGAACCCGAGCCCGCTGCGTGACAAGGCAGCACGCTACCTCGAGACCACAGCGGTGGACCTTTTTAATAACGTATTTATTTTTTATAATGCCTACACGTTGCCAGGCTACGTTATATAAATAAATTTGTATATATTAATTAAAGGAAACAGCTCATATATATCCATGCATAGTAATTCTGCCCGAGTGCAGATCTTTCACAGCGATCATAGCATATAACGGGCTTCCAATATAAAACCGGACCGGCCTCACGGAGTTTCACCCGGCACACAGTGCTGTCTCTTCCTCCCGCAATTCACCCTGCCTGCCACCCGTCCTTGAACTGTTTCTTACCTTATAGAAAATGCTGGAAATGTTGTCCTCCCACACACGTGCTATGGGATCACCTTGGTTTAGACAATGAACACGTGTACACTTGTAAGGTTTGAGTTTTAACAATTTTGTTGCTGTATGTGCAGAAGATACTGAAATCCCAACTTGTTGTCCTAATTTCGGTAATGATTTTTGTGGTGAACGTTCCAAATTTTCGCCAATTTCGTCTAATTTTTCTTCGGTGAGAACCGTACACCTTCGCGTGTGTTTCTTATTTTGTACTGAACCAGTGGTCTCAAATTTAGTCACAAGATCGTGGATTGTCGATCTGGGAGGAGGTAATTGTCCAGGGAAGTTCCGAATAAATTCCTCGCGAACGCGACGAGCTGATTCGTATTTATAATAACATTTACACACATAAATGCGCTGCTCTAATGTCAGCTGACGTCTTATCTTGTCGAACGATAGTAAACTGACTAGTTCAAGGACGAGCGGCTGGCAGAGTGAAATGCGGACGAGGAGAGAGCGCTGCCTGATGGGTGAAACCCCGTGAGGCCGGTCCGGGTTTATATTGGAAGCCCGGTATATATATATATATATATATATATATAATGAATAACAATTGTAAAATACCTGTGCGCCAACAATTATTTCAAAGGCTGTACAATTATATACAAAAATATATTCAAAAGGTAGTGTTAATATACATTAAAGGAAACAAATCACTGCATTTTAAATGAACTGAACTTTATTTGAAAGAATGTAAAACAAATTCATACTTGCCTCAATTTTATACCTAATGGGCGTCACGGCCTGCTGTAGGTCTCAACTAAATTATTTTCGGCATTTACCGTATAACACTGGCCACACTGTTAACGTTAGTCAGTTGTTGTTTACAATGAACGCAAATCTTTCCAACAAAGATGTTATTTTACTGTTATTCATTATTTTGAAAAGACCATCGCGCAAAAAATAATGTACAACTCATGTTTGTTAAGTGTTTTACAGAATCTCGGAAATTAAAAACCTCGCTATGGCTCGGTTTTTAATAATTTCCTCACTTCTGTAAAAACAAGTCCCCAACCTCGCATTGTACGTAATATACTCGTATCGTGGGCAATATAATTATTTTTTAAGTTATGTTAATGTGTAGACTTGTTTACTTACAGCCTCTGGTTCACAAGTTCCGGCTGTGATCGGTGCATTTTTCAGGGCGTAAAAATGCTGCACGTGGCTTCCATCCCAAGGGAAGGAAAGTCGTGGGTCATATTGCGATGATTTACGGCATATAAAACAATGTTAACCCTAAAATAAGACACATGTGGGAAATTCTTGTTCGCCACTTTGACGCCAGATTGCAAGGACCCGACTTGTTAAATAAATCGCTACAACTTACTTATTTGCGTCTTCATTCCGAAGCGGTGATTTCTAACCAAATGTTTGTCTGTTACTAAGAGTTGTTACAACAATGTACTGAGTGGTACTGTTAAAAACATATCAAGGCGTATTACACACAATAAATAATAGTTTAAAAAAACTAAAAGAACACGCTTTATTAGAAAACTGTAAAATAAAAAATAATTTTAATATCCAATACGCTTGGGATAAAATTAAAGTGGTCAACAAAAAAATCATCTTCAACACATATAGAATAAAACTAGAGTTATCAACAAAAAGAAAATAATTTTACCATCAAAAAGCGTGGGATGCTTTATGTCAATTAATATATTTGATAATAAACAGATATTGGTAAAAGTAAGCTCTCTAAGAAGAAAATGTAAAAATAATAAAAAGCACCCCACGCTTTTGATGGTAAAATTATTTTCTCTTTGTAGATAACTCTAGTTTTATTCTATATGTGTTGGAGATGATTTTTTGTTGACCACTTTAATTTTATCCCAAGCGTGTTGGATATTAAAATTATTTTTTATTTTTCAGTTTTCTAATAAAGCGTGTTCTTTTAGTTTTTTTTAAACTATGTTTATTTTTTTTATTTTTAGTTTTAATATTTTACAGAATAAGATAAAAATGTAAATATCTTTAAATTCGAAACTATTGTAGTATGAGCTAAAAGTAATACTCTTCTATAAAAAACCCCTCCCAGCCGGATTTGAACCAGCGACCTATGGATTACTGAAATTATATACCACCAAGAGTTCACTGCTCTACCAACTGACCTCTTACAACGATTGACTAAAAAGTCTACAAGTCCGCAACCTATTATACTAGTTTTAATTTTTGTTTATTTTCGGATGATTCTGGCCAGGATTGTAGAAACAAAATATGAAATTATTGTATTGTCACGGGTCCTCTACACGTATACAAAGTTTCAAGTCGATCCAATGTTTCTAAGTGGGTGAAAATCGCGTTGAAAGATTCCGTTACATTGATACAAAAACACTTTTTTGATTTTCTGACGATTATGGCCAGGATTTTAGAAAATAAATATGAAATTATTGTATTGTCACGGGTCCTCTACAAGTATACAAAGTTTCAAGTCGATCCAATGATTTTAAGTGGGTGAAAATCGCGTTGAAAGATTCCGTTACATAGATAGATAGATAGATGATGCACGTCAAGCTAATATAAAGCGTGTAATAAAACACAAATCACCAAGCTATAATATTAAAATAGTCAACGCGTTTCGATAGCGAGGACATCATTATCAACACTAGTTATTGATTGAATAAAAACAGGCTAAAGTTTATAAACACAATATCAGTTACAGTTCTGATTACGTCATATCATGTGACTAACAATTTTTTTTTATTAGATACAACTTTCCTCATTAGAGGATTACCTCAACGACAAAGTGATATAGACAATTAATTTTTGGAATTGATGAAATATATTTTGTAAATACATTTAGAAAAATCAAATTGTAGGCCTAATTGAAGTGTACGTACTATAAAGTAGAAATTTTGTAAATATGGTTTCTTAAAATTGAAATTGATCCTCTAATGGCAGCGATGACAATTTTAGAAAGATGCAACCTGTCCAAATCTAAGGAATTCCAAAATTTGGCTAAGAATCCTGGTGTAGTAAGAGTACGCAGGCGGTTAAGAGTACGCAGGGAAATTTTATGGTATTGGCAGCACTGCAGAACACGCTGATTATTACGTTTCAGTTTATCTGTTACAATTGACCTGCTTCATTTATCTTCGTTCTACCAGGTAAAATTAACTTTCCTTACTTTTCTATGTAATTTCTGTGTGATATAGCATAACTGTTTTTTACCTTAAGGAGTAAAAAAATAATTTGTAAAGAGATATCATATTAATGGACATTTAATATCCTACAACATGGTAAAGATACCATTTACCTCTCTGTTTCGTGCTGGAATCTATTGGTTTATTTTGTGAAATACGCCAAGTGAGGCAAAGAGTACGCAGTAGCTGATCACTGCGTATCTTAGCCTCCATTGGGGGTTATCATTGCTACATTGTTTTTTTTTTTCATTTATTGCTATTAAGTGGAAAACTGTGTTTTATTACTCTTAATATATAGATGTATATTATATTGATACAAAATTGTTATAACTTATCATAGTTTTGTATTTAATCGTAAAGAAATACAAATAACATTTTTATTTTTATTTGCAGAGCAAAGAGCTGGAGAAAATGAAACAGTAGGTTTATCAGAACAAGAATGTAAAATTAATGTTAGTATTCATCCAATTCTGCCGCTTCCAGAACATAAAGAGCAAGACCCTATGAACCGAAGAAAGCAGAGACCAGCACAAAAATCAGAAATCATGACATCATCACCTTTCAAAAACCATTTGGAAGAAAAAAAAAGAGAGAGAAAATAATTAGAGCAGGCTAAATCAGAAAAAAAGTTTTTAAACAATAGGAAAGACAAGTAAGATAAACGGGCCTAACAAACAGGAAATCAAATGCGAGAAGAGAATTGATGTTTAATAATGACTCTAAACCATCTTCAAGTTCAGCTGAAGAAGAAGAAAAAGATGACGATTCAACTGTCTGTCCAGGATGTCGGGGTTCGTACCCTGATAGCTGGATTCAGTGTGGAATTTGCAAAGAGTGGTGGCAAGAAGACTGTAGTGCTTAAGAAGGCAGTGGTCCATTTGTTTGTGACTATTGTTAGGCAGGCCCTAGTGAGTACTCTTAACCGCCCTACCCGCGTACTCTTAACCCCCTGGTAGGCAAAGAGTACGCAAATTACATTTTTTACTAATTTATTATTCATGCCTGTATTTTAAAATGTAGTTGACTGATGATTTTTTTTAAACTATTTGTATTTGAATAAAGAATATTTTAATAAATGTTGAACTCTGTGGTTTATTTATTTTATCAAATATAACTGAAAATCCACTAAGTGCGTACTCTTATCCTCCTTTACCTACCTCTTGCCCCGATCATCAATCCTGTGACAGGATTGACATCAACATAATCCTACTGTCATTTAATTAAATAAAAGATGGCGCTGACCGTAATAGGACCCTGTAATTATCCCTTTTGTTTTCTTTGTTTTTATAAATTACCAAACTCTCAAGGAATTTAAAATCAATGCCGATCTAAAGGCTGTCCGTTCTTTAAGTGATCCTCATCAAAACAACACCACGTGACCTGCTCGCTTTTCATTGGTTATGGACACCGACGTACAGTGTCGAAGCAGTAAGTGCGCAAAAAAGTAGTTCCCTTCATAAATTAAAAATATGTCCTCTAAATATACTTGTTATTCTACGTGAATAAAAATAATAATATTCAAAACATACAAAATATTCTAAAATATACCTAATTAATAATTACAACTTAAAATAGTTTATTACGTGTGCGTGAAATCGGCTGCGGTGGACTAGTGGTTATGCTCCTTGCCCCTGGTCCCGAGGGTCGCGGGTCAAACCCGGCCGGGGTCGATGGATTTTTTTTAGGATGGAAAAATCCAAGGAGCAAGTCCTCCGGGAGGGACTTTAAGCCGTGGGTCCCGATTCTGAAGATTTTCAGGCTCGTAAAAGATCCTTAAGCCTGAATGGAAAGGCCTCTAAGCAAAATTTACCGAATTTTCCTGTCCTAGTACTACCTTGGTTTCCTAGATGTCAGTATGAGGCGGAACGCTGACCGCCGACCACTCATGTGACATCTGTACGAAAACAAGTGTAACTGAATTAGTATGGTTCAAATTCTTCCCTGTAGGGGGAGAGCGCCTAAATCTCTGTTTAGGGAAACATGGGCTTACAAGAATACATATGGGTGATGCATTTAAGTCATGCTTCAGTCGATTCTGATGCAAAAAAATGGCTGAAGGGGTCGAGTCTTATGTTGTTGTGTCGCCATCTAAATTTTAAAACACACAGATTTGATAATTCGTGGTAATAGTTGTAGCGTCCCGCGCCGTGGACGAGTGGCGCAGAGCTACGGGTGTTGCGCTGGTTGGTGGAAGACATTTTCTTATGGGGCCGGTGTCCACCCAGCATCGTGAGGCATTTGGGTAGCTACAATAAATAGCAACTTTAGGTTGAGAAAACCTGCTATAACGGCTGGGGGACCCGACATGCTGACCACATGCCACCCATATATTGGCTTATGTTCGTCTACCTGTGATTAACACACGTGGATGTGAGGCCAGCAGCCAGCTGATAGGCTAAGGCCCTTCTAGGCCTGTCGCACTTGGAATTGTAGTTGTAATTGATGTCACTCCTCTTAAAAGTATAGGGCCTTTGTGAAAGCAAGTCACCAGTCTGTTTTTTGCCTAATTCCTGACATCATTCCAGCTTTTCTTTTGTTTATTTTCTGTCATAATCGTGCTGCTCTGAGTAATTTTTTATTCTTTTTTCCTATGGAATCCCTGTGGATTCTATTGCAGAGCTCTGTTTGACACACTGTCTAGTTCTCTTGTACATTTAATAACAAACTCGTGTTCCTAAATAGAATTTGACACATTTTTGCCTGTGTTCCTTTGGTGACTGTTACATGATGTTAAGGTAGCTGATGGTGATGTTAAAACCACACGTTTAATGTAAATATTTCAGTAACTTAGACATGTTTTTGTTACAGATGTGATTTGCTGCTGTGGCTGAAGGTGAGTTCAATTCAAGTACAGATCGCTTACTTACTTACTCACTGGCACTATCGAACCCGTAGGTTCATGGCCGCGCGGACATAAGCTCTCCATACATCCCTATCCTGAGCTAATGCTTTCCAATTATTCCCTGTATACTACTTCCCTCAACTTATAGTTAATGTTATTCTCCCACCTCATTCTTGGTCTACCAACTGGGCGTTTTCCCTCTGGCTTTCCTACAAGAAGCTTCCATGCACGTCTTTTATTCCCTATATGTGCCACTTGTCCTGCCCATCGCAGTGTACGATACTTAATTGTTCTTATTATATCTGGCTTCCTATAAAGACCATGTAGTTCATTGTTATGTAGTCTTCTCCATTCACCTTCTGTTCATCTCTCTTTGGTCTAAAAATGTTTCTAAGAAATTTATTCTCAAAAACTCGTAATTTCATTTCCTCCCTTAAACTAAGAGTTCATGTTTCGCACCCATATAATATAACTGGTAGAATAGTAGTTTTATATATTTTCAGTTTAACGTTTTTTGAAAGGAGTTGGGACATCAAGAGTCTCTGTAATGCATAATATCACAAATTTCCAGAATTGAGCCTATGTTTAATTTCTTTGTGCATCTCATTCCTACTTGTGATTACTGTTCCTAGGTATTTGAATTCAGCCACTTCCTCAAAATTTCCCTCATTTGTCATTAGCTGTCCATTTCCATTGTATAATGTATTTCTACGTGTGACCATATATTTAGTTTTACTGATATTTACTTCCAGTCTCAATTTCTTAGTGTTACTCAATAGAGTGTGCGTGTTATCCTTTAGTATCTCCTCGCTATCGCCCAATAGTACTATATCATCAGCATAAACTAACAGCTTATTAATACCATTGAGTTGTAAGCCTTCCTCGTTCTCTAAATATTTAATGGCCTGCTCTAGTACAAAATTAAATAGTAGAGAAGTACAGATTGGATTTATACCAATTGTCCAGTTGTACTGTAAACAAACTTACATAAGGTATTACTTCTATTGACAGAACTGTTGTGCACTTTTACTCACCATACGACTGGATTCTGTACGGAACTGTCATGGATATTAACATTGTTCTTAGCGAACATTGTATTTTAGGGGGAATAAGACTGAATGCAAGGTAACACAATACCTATATTTAGAAACTTCCTCCATTTCTTATTTATGACATATATAAATATATATGTGTGTGTGTGTGTGTGTGGGCATAAGAAAAATTAATGCTTGGACGGGACTTGAACCCGGACCTCTGGACTTATATCCCAGTGCGCTACCGATTACGCTACTGAGCAAGTCTAGTACAAACATTCATTTTTCTTATATATATATTCTCATTATTACTAGATGCAGTGCGAACTCGGTCTCCACTGCCACCTGGTAGCTCCTATCTCAAGTAAGCAAATTAAAGAGAATATTTTTACTTTATAGCAGTGACGCTTTATCGATGTTATAATTAAATTTTTGACATTGAGCAATGCAAGCTTAATATGACATGATAAGAAATCTATTTTCAATCCATGACCCATTCCTTGAGTAAAAATTTCAAAAAACATTGAAGCTGTGGCAGTCAGTCTCTAAAAATTCTTTGCATAAAACTCAAGAGGCTGGAACTGTTGCAGGATAATAAACCTCGATGAAAGATGGCTGAAGACCATAGAATCTGGTGCCTTATTTTGAAGAGTATTTTAATTTCTTGCCAGAAAAAACATTACAAATAATATTAAAAAACATAACTTGTGAGACAGTATATGTACTTAAATAACTGAACTAGATACATCATCGGTGGATTAATGGTCTTTTGACATCATCCGATTCCTAATACCAATTATGTCGGTTCATCCAATCTCCTGGTAGTAGATGTTTCTCCTTCATGTATAAATATATTCCCTGACTCCAGGAGGTGTTAGGTCTTCCTCTGTCTCGTCTTCCCTAAGGTTTCCATTCCGAAACACATTTTGGTAGTCAATCCTCTTCCATTCGCTGGACATGTCAGTACCATCTTAATTGCTGAGTTTTAATATAATCTAAAATAGTGTCTCCAATCTTCATTTTCTCCCTTATAAGTGAGTTCCTAAGTTTTTTCTCATCGTGAAATTCTTGCTGCCGGTTGGTAAAAATCCATTTCCGGTTGCAAAAGGTACTTATTTGTTTTTTTGTTGAAATGGCCAAAGTTCTGCTCCATAAGTAATGATGCTTTTAAACATTGAGAGATATAAGTCAGAATAACGAACTGGTGTAATAATAAAATAACATTCTTGGTAGACATATTTTATTGACTTTTATTATTATGAATCACTTTTTACACTTTGTTTAAATTATAATAATAATAAAATATATCGGCCAGAATCAAAACATTGTAAATCCACAAAAACAATTCAGAAAAAAGAGAACCTTTAAACGGGTGATTTTTTAAGTAAAAAACTATTTATCTTTAAATTAGTTCTGAAACGCTGGAGATTTGGCTCTTGGGTCTGAGAGTAGAAGAAGACATACCACGCATTACTCTCCCCTTGCATCAATTTTTGGCTGAGTGAAATAGCGAGGAAATGTATGGTGTTTGTAACAGATGGCAGCAAAATCATTTTGGAGTTACAAGACAGCATGAAGAGTTGTCTTCTAACAAACAGTGGAAATATTTTGATGATTTTTAGGATATATAACACTGAGACAACTATACCTGGTATAGAGAAAAATGAAAAAATAAATGTCAACAGGACGAAGAACTAAAACCTATATGAATGCCTTATTAGGAAAAAATTAGACCAGTCAGGCGATAACACAGCGAAATGAAAAAGAGAATCGCCAATCAAAATAGCATAAATGCTTTAAACTGTTGCTGGAGCAAAAATTTCAAAAATAGAAAATTACAAATATATCAAACCATAATTAAAAGCATTTTAACATAGTCTGAGTCTGGCAAATTACTAACAGGGAAATGAAAAGAATTTGAAGTGCAGAAAGAATGGTTTTAAGAAGATTAGCTGGAAAATCTAGAATAGATAGAATACGAATTAAGAAATAAGGGAATCATGTTTTACAAGAGGAGCCGACATTGTAGACATTATAGAAAAAAAAGAGTACGTGTTCTAGCCATGTCAAAAAATGCCAGAGCAAAGATGCCAAAATTGTTATGGATGGATCCCAATGGAAAGAGGAAGACCGAAGAACTTGGAGAGAAAGGATACAAGACTATGATACAGAGGATTGGAGAAGATCAAGATGGGAACTTGATAGCAGACTTGTAATTATATAATAATTGGGAATTTTAAAATTTGAAGTTTATTAAAACATTAAAGAATCGTGATTTATTATTACCTAGACTTCTATGTTTTTAAAAACAGACTTCACTATCAAGACCTTGTCACCATCCTCAGCGGGTTTCACAACAGGAAATAACATGTTGTAAAGTGAAGTAATACTGGGAACGGCTGCCTGCTGTAAATATTGTACACATGTGTGTGATTAACCTCTGGCAGGAGTTAGTTACATTCATGTATGTTGATATCAGCTCCGCAATGAGTGAGTAACTTACTGTCTGAACTTGCACACGTGCAGCTGAGGACGTGGTGTATAACCAAAGGCAGTATAGCGTAACATTGGCACCGCTGTCTATAGCACTTTACATAAATCTGTTGTACTGCAGTAAGCAGCATAGCACAGATGTTAACTTGGTGTATGAAATGTGTGGCGTGAAACACACACGCGCACACCTTGCTTGTTTCCCTCTACAGCACGTGTATGGCTGTATCGACATCCATCCATACCGGGTTTGTGAGTGAGATATGTTCAGCAGAGCTCCACTATATATAGGGCACCTTCGAAGCTGCATCGGCCAGTAACACTAGCATCTGTAACACATCAGTTATATTAGTGAAACAGTTACTGTATTTACATTTTCCAATATGTTATTTTAACACAGTTCAATAAGGATCTTATATATATGATAATGAGGTGTGAAAAGAAAAAAAAAGGTCTAAAACAGGGCACCTATTTATCTATGGTGTGAAATCGGGACATTAACAAAGGAAGATAGGAAACAATAGAGGCTGCTGAAATGAGATGTTGAGAGCAATAGAGGACCCAAAGACCGATAAAATAAAACAAGATATAGAACAAATTAATATATCAATCTCTGTGAAGAATAAATATCATCAAAATGCTTATCTTGAGCACGTATTACGATGAATGGAAAAGCATACCAAGAGAAGGTATAATTAAAACCAAAGGAAGAGAATGTTGGGAGACAATTGAAGAGAATGGAAGGCAATTCGACCTATAATGAGTCGGAACAGGCCATTGGGCTAATAGTTGTTGATGATGAGATGAACCGATCGAACCGGGGACCTCTATTCTCCAACTGTGTGCAGCCCACTACACCATTCCAGACATGCCAAACTAAAAATCTTTCCAAATATACAAAGAATTGTAAATGGTGTGCCAGGTTGATGGTGTAGTGGGCTGCACACTAGTCTGGAGAAATAGAGGTCCACGTTCGATTCCTGATTCACACATTATTTTACTTTTCACAATTATGATATAAATAAGATCCATTATTGACTTGTTGAATAACAGTTTGGAAATGTTAAATAACATCGTTTACTGCTTATAAAAGTGTGGTGCTAAAATTCTCAAATATAGATACTTTAAAAAGCCGCACATGGGCAATGGTTGTGAAACCTACCTGCAGCGGAACGAAACGAGAATTATAGATTTGTATATGTGGAAAGAATGTTAATGGGTGTGAGGCCTGAATGGTGTAGTGGGCTCACACTATCTGAGAACTAGAGGTCCACGGTTCATTCCTGGTTCGATATTAATTTGTTCTTTTCACAAATAATGAATATTATAGGTGCTGCTGTCTCTTAGATATAACTTTTGTTAGCTAAAGCACAGTTCAGCAAATGGGTCCATGCAAGCACACAACTACATTACAATACATATGTAGCGCACAAAACTATGCATTTCAGGTTCCTACTTCAACCCAAATTTACACACATACATCGACTAGTGCCTCACAAGCTCCCATGGCAGCTTGGACATAACATCTCCATAAATCCCAGTTCTGAGCCGATGTTTAAAATTTTCATATATAAATTTTATTACGCACCTCCCTAAATGATTACCCTCCCTTAATATGTTTTCTTCCCTCCCCCCACTCATTTCATTATAAACGTATCTTCCAGCCCCATTTTTCAGCGTGTTTCAAGTTTATATAAGTCGGCTTTCAATATTTCCCTCGCTATGTCTAATATTACTACGACATCATCAGCATAGTCTAGAGCTGAAGAATCCTGATTGAACATTCTTTATATCCTCTGAAGATTTATTGCAATCTCTGGTACAAAATTGAACGCAAAAGAATAGCACATCTCCTTCTTTTTACCATTGTGATTTTCAAAAGTACAGTAATCTCTGAAACTTTACTACCCGCACCTTCTGTTCGTTCCACGAAGAAGCATGTATAAACTAAACCTCAACTTGCATACACCCCATATTCTGTACTAACTACTCATAAATATTCATATGCACACGGGGATTCAAACATATGAAGTGGTGTTTTGTTAGACTGACATGTGTGTTGCACTACAACAAATCCTTGTCAATATTTTTTCTTCTCTTCTGCTGTCAGTTTTTCTTCGCTCTTAATTTCCTCTTTCTTATTGAATTGAGTTTTGTGTTTCAGTAATTGAACATCTCCACAGCTATTAGCCGTATTTTTTTCCTTTTCCTTACCAGTTCTGTGTTCGTACTTGAAATTATCCTCAATCTCTTAGTCCTTCATTCTTTTGTTTACTAAGTTCTGTATCATTCTTGAACATTATCCTCAATTCTTAGTCTTAATTTCCTTTCTTTACCAAGTTCTGTGTTTTCAGTACTTAACTTCTCCACAGCTTTTAGTCCTTAATTTATTTTCTTTACTAGTTCTGTGTTCATACTTGAACATTCCCACAGCTCTTAGTCTTAAATTCTTTTCTTTCAACAGTTCTGTGTTCAGTAACTTGAACATTCTCCACAGCGCTTCGTCTTATTCCTTTCTTACTAAGTTCTGTGTTCAGTACTTGAACATTCTCCACTGCTCTAGTCTTAATCCTTTCCTTTACTAGTCTGTGTTCATAACTTGAACATTCTCCACAGCTTTGTAGTCTTAATTTCTTGTTCTTTTTACTAATTCTGTGTTAGTACTTGAACATTCTCCCAGCAGGCTCTTAGTCTTTAATTCCCCTTCTTTACTAAGTCTTGTTCGTACTTGAATAATTATCCTCAGCTCTTAGTCTAATTTCTTTTTGTTTACAGTCCTGTATTCAGTACTTTTGAACATTCTCCCACTCCACAGTCTTAGTCTTAATTCCTTTTCTTTACCAATTCTTGTTTCAGTACTTGAACATTCTCCAGCTTTTAAGTCTTAATTTCTTTTCTTTACTAAGTTCTGTGTTTCAGTACTTGAACTTCTCCACAGCTCTTAGTCTTAATTTCCTTTGCTTTTCCAAGTTCTGTGTTCAGTACTTAACATTCTCCACAGCTCTTAGTCTTACGTCTTTTCTTTACTAAGTTCTGTGTTCAGTACTTGAACATTTCTCCACAGCTCTTAGTCCGTAATTCCTTTTCTTTACTAAAGTTTGTGTTCAGTCTGAACTTCTCCTCAGCTCTTAGGTCTTAATTCCTTTCTTTACTAACTTCGTGCTCAGTACCTTGGACCATTCTCCACACAGCTCTTAGTCCCTTAATTCCTTTTTCTTTACTAAGTTTGTGTTCAGCTACTTGAACATGCTCCACAGCTCTTAGTCGTAATGCCTTTCTTTACTAAGTTCTGTGTTTCATTACTTGAAACATTGTCCACAGCTCTTAGTCTTACTTTTCCTTTTCTTTACTAGTTTCTGTGTTCATTTCTTGAACATTCTCCACAGCTTCTTAGTCTTTAAATTCCTTTTCTTTACTAAGTTCTGTGTTCATACTTGCACATTCCTCCACACTCCTTAGTCTTCATTCCTTTTCTTCTTTACCAAGTTCTTTGTTCAGTACTTGAACATTCGCCAACAAGCTCTTAGTCTTAATTCCTTTCTTTACTAAGTTCGGTGTTCATTACTTTGAACATTCTCCTCAGCCTCTTAGTCCTTAATCCTTTTTTCTTTACTACTTCTGTGTTCAGTACTTGAACATTCTCCCAGCCTCGTAGTCGTAGTTTCCTTTTATTTACTCGAGTTCTGGGTTCAGTACTTGAAACATCCGCCACAGCTCTTATGTCTAATTCCTTTCTTTACTAAGTCTGTGTTCAAGTACTTGAAACATTCTCCACAGCCTTAGTCCTTAATTCCTTTTCTTTACAAGTCTGTGTTCAGTACTTGAATATTATCCTCGTTCTGTCTTAATTCCTTTTCTTTATACTAAGTCTGTGTCAGTACTTGAACATTCTCCAACAGCTTTTCGTCTTAATTTCTTTTCTTTACTAAGTTCTGTGTTCATACTTTAACATTCTCCTCAGCTCTAGTCTTAATTCCTTTTCTTTCCTAAGTTCTGTGTTCAGTACTTTGAACATTCTCCAAGCTTTTAGTCTTAATTTCTTTTCTTTACTATATTCTGTGTTTCACAGTACTTGAACATTCTCCTCACTCTTATTCTTAATTCCTTTTCTTTCTAGTTCTGTGTTCGTGCTTGAACATTCTCCACAACAGGCTTCTTTAGTCTTAATTTCCTTTTCTTGTACTATGTCTTTGTTCAGTACTTGACTTTCTCCAGCTATTATCGTCAATGCTTTTTTCTTTTTGACATTTGTCTCTGCTGTCATCTTAATTTTCTTTTCTTTATTTAGTTCTTTTTTCAGTGCTTTAACATTCTTTCTTCAGTTACGCACTCGTAAAAGCTCTTTCTTTCTTGATCTCCTCATCAATATTGCTACATAATATTAGCATTTCACTTGCACTTGAGTGACTCATCAGTTTTTGACAGTTTCCACGTTCCCTATCTAGTTTGTTTCTCACCTGTGTTACTCTGTTTCCAGTTCATTTATGCGAACATTGGGAGATATTTGGGTGCGGTTTTGCCATTCTGTAATGTAACATAATAAAATTATTTTTATCTAAGAGATATTTTGGCTGATTTGCAAGTTATTATAGGAACTTTGGAAGTACACATTGGCTGTATTGGAATACCATATGGCTATCATCAGCATAGGGAGTAACATATTAAAATGGGTTCAATTTCTTTCTGTTAGGTCACAGAATTTTGAAAATCCTCAAAAAAAACTTTTTGTCCACAAATTAAGATAATTAAATGCTTCCATATACCTCACCTCATATCCAGTCTTCTAATCAGACCGCAGTTTCAAAGCCTTGGCAGCTTCATCTACAGTAATATCTTGTCGACTGATATTATGTCAAGGTTCTAATCCAGATGGGGTCAAGATTTGTAAACTGGGCTAAACCTTCTGGTGCACCAGGCTCTGGGATCATCTCAACCTCTAAACTGGAATGAGGTACCAGGCATGTTTTTTGGAGGTTGACATCTTCAAGGTAGAGCTTAACTCCCTAATACCCAAAGGCTCGTGTGTGATCACCAGAGCTCACAAGTTGAGGAAAAAAATACTTTTTTTTTATCTCTGAGACGAGGAAGCAGTTATATATATACATTTTGGGTCCCTTGGTTGGACGAAAGTGGTGGGTTTTTATCCAATCCTTCTTAGACTTTTTTGGCTTCGGTTTTTTTAGCCTCTTTTTAGGTCTTAATTTTTTTTTTTGCAACTTTATTTTGTACCTTATCACCAATGGTATATTCAAAAACCGCACAATTTCCAACTTATTTTAAAAAACC